>JAJIBD010008135.1:0-27883 GCA_021461705.1 Cryptotis parvus
AAGGCATTCAATGTTTCAACACTAATCCTCCCACCAGTATAATTTTCCCTCCACCTTCCTTCCTTCTTTCCCCTTTAACAGGCACAGAATAATGTAATTTTTGGTACTTTTTACAACTAAATGGACGATGGAATTATCAAGAAATACTTCAGTAATTGAAAATTTGTGAAAATTGTTTTACCTTCCCTAGGGTTCATTAAGTCCTTGTTCAAGGGTTTACAATGGTACTTTGTGTCGGGGGCGCCGCCGGGGTCCCCGACAGTGTCGGACAGAGGTTCTCTTCTACCTCCCAGGATGCGGGAGAACAGATGAAAACTCATCTGTCGGAACAGATGAAAACTCATCTGCTCCAGGAGTCCGGAGCAGTTCAAATATGGCTTTTAATAGTGCAAAAGCTCTTCCACAACAATCCAATATAATGCACAAACTCTAGCTCTGGTCTGAACTTAGACCATACAAAAGAGCCTAAGTTTCCCACCAAGAGAGAGGATCTCACCGAGCTGAGTCCTACCCAGAAGGAGCAAAAGGCCAAAGACCAAAAAGCCAAAAGCCAAAAGCAAAAGGCCAAAAGGTAAAAGTGAAGGGGCCTCAAGTCAGCCCCTTATATACACAAAGTAATCCAACCAGGAGGGGCATGTCAACAAAGAACTCTAAACAGAGTGTAGTGCCACACCCTATTGCAGGTATAAACAAAGGTTATGCCAAGGTCTAATCCTTTCTACCAAGATTATCTCTTATGTAAAACACTGGAGAGAGAGCTGGTATAAAGTAATACATCTTAACTTCATGAGCTTCATGTAATCTAGATGGTACCCACAAGGTCCTTCTTATTATTATCTGCACCAGGGTGATTCTGAGTATCTTGTTCTCATATACTGAAAGGGTCACACTTGCCTGCTTAGAGCAAACTAGTATGATCCTTCCTATAGTCTTTCTATAGTCTCAGCGTAGCCAGGGTGGTAGTCTCCTGGTAAATTCTAACTGTCCCAAGCTGGGTGCAGTGGGTATAAAGAGGAGCTGTGCCCAATCTAGAAAACATAGAAGTCTTAGTAGATGTATAAGTCAGGAAGTTATTCAATCAAGGTGACTTCTGTAACTGCCACACCCTCTAGCAGTGTTTACATAGAAGAGAAGTCTCATTAGAATGAACCTTGACTTAAGTAGATTAAGCTGGGAGTGGGCAAAACAACAAAACTCCCAGAATAGCTAAACCTGTCCTCCAACAGTACTTGTTACTGGCTGAGACCTCTGTGTTGATTTTGTTTATGGAATTTGGTTGGTGTCAGCATTACTTTTCCATCTAACTCAGTTTGCTCTTAGCGGGATGTCCATATTGTGGAGTTTGGAGGTGTTAGGTTGTAGGAACTCAAGGGGCCATAGAACTGGGTCAATGGATGAGCTAACAGGGCAGCTGCGATGGGATGTGGGTGGAAAGTTGGGGCTTCCATAGCACCAGGGCTGGGGAGACTGTCTGCCCCACTCTGGGAAGACTGTAAAGCTGGGTCGATGGATAACCCTATAGGAAGACTGTAAGGCCAGGCCAATTGATAACTCTATAGGAAGACTGTAAAGCTGGGCCAATGCATAACTGCGTGGTGGTGGCTGTGGGATATGGGCCTCCAGCTCCCTCCATCTCTCATTTGGTCTATTACCAAAGCCCCAGGCGCTATACTTCTTTTACCACCCTACATAATTTTTTGTTCTGTGGGATCCATCTTGGTCTTATAGTTAATAGAAACTGCTGGCAGTGAGCCACATCTCTTCAAGTGTAATCATCCTATCCGTTTTGTTAGGAATTCAAATGAATCAATGCTCATGGCCAGGTTCGGGTTGACAAGGACACGAAACCACCAATGCCATTTTTGTTACATGTTCCGAGGAAGAGTGCTTCTCCAGTGACACAAACAGTGTGATGCTATTGACACCTCCCTCGTCTCCAGTCAGACCAATGATGTCATACTTGATCTTTCACGCTTGCACCATCAGGTTCTCGATATATGCTTCTGATGCCAGCATACGTGCATTGAAATTACAGACAGTCATTTTAGTCCATCTTCATTTTGGCAGCCCTAGTTTGGCCCTGAGATTTTATCAGCTACTCCTTATTTGTCCTTCTTAGTGCTGCCGTATTAAGGGGTCTTTCAGGGTTAGAAAATAAACATTATTATTACGGTTTGGCATATCGAATATGCATCGAACAGCTTGCCAGTCTCTTCCAGATGGCGGTATACTCTCAGCCTAGCTTGCCAGGATCTCTGGGACAGGTGGGTAGAATATTCTTGATAATTTGAAGATAAATCATGTGGCCACAAAGCGGCCTGCCCGCTGATGTCCTGATGGATATATCACATCTTCCTGAAAGGCAATGGAGAAGATTATCCATGACTTCTACTCAGATCTCATTGATAGCCATGTCTGCTTGCCCACATACCTATTCTACAGGACGGATATGTCATTTCCAACGTTCTCCCTTCTGAAATCCAACATGCCATCTCATTGGTAAAGAAATGAACAGCACCCGGCCCAGACAAAGTCAGACCCAAACACCGAAGAATCTGCCATCAGTACTCATCGATACACTGTCTTGGCTCTTCACACGCTACCTGTCTGAATGGAAGGTGCCCTCCCAATGGAAAACCAGCAGGACAGTTCTACTGTTCAAGAAGGGAGACACCCACAATATTGGCAACTATCGCCCCATCTGCCTGTTGTCCATCATCTACAAACTGTTCACTCAAGTCATCCTGAACAGGATTGGAGAACATTAGATGAAGGACAATCATGCGAGCAAGCTGGCTTCACGAGCGATTCAGCACAATCAACCACACAATAACCAAGCTCACTGAAGTTTGTAGGAAGTTCAAGATGCTGCTCTGTCTAATTTTCATAGATTTAAAGAAAGCCTTTGATTCTTGAGACCGAAGCAGTCATTGAAGCCCTAGCCAAACAGGGCATTCAAACCCAATACATCCACGATCCTTCATGAGCTGTATTACGGATTCACCATCAGCATCTCACCATTCTACAAAGAGGTGATCATTGATGTCAAAAGAGGGGTTGGCAGGGGTGATACCATTTCACTGAAACTCTTCAGCGCCACACTCGAGAACATCATGAGACAATTAGAATGGGAAGGAATGGGGGTGAGATTGATGATCGGCAACTACACCACCTCCACTTCACTGATGACATTGTTCTAATAACACCATACATTAGCCAAGCAACACAAATGCTTACTGACTTTGACCGAGAATGTGGAAAGATAGGTCTACAGCTGAATCTCAACAAAACAATGTTCATGAAAAAAGAAACTAGTTCCAGAGGCCCCCCATTAACACTCAACAGAACAAACATCTCTGAATGCAGCAGTTATGTGTATCTAGATCTAGACCTCAACATGATGAACGACCTAAAACCTGAGCTGCGCAGGAGGAAGAAGCTGGCATGTAACACCTTCAAGAGCATCGAAGAAATAGCTAAAAAGGCAAAGAAGCTCCGACTCTGGGTACATCTCTTCGACTCCACCATTATCCCTGCATTAACATACGCCTCAGAGACCTGGGCCCTATGAAATCAGGATGAGAATGCTATTCTGGTCTCCCAAAGAGGAATCGAAAGAGCTATCCTTGGAATATCATGCCTCACTCAAGTGAGAGAAGGAATTTGGAGTTCTGACCTCTGTGAACTATCCAGAGTCAGGGAAACTGTCTCATTCGCCAAGGCATCAAAAATCAGACGGGCTGGACATGTAATGCGATTTGGAGATGACCGCTACACTAGAACCATTACCAACTGGATCCCATGGGATGTCAAAATATCATGTGGCTGCCCACCTACAACATGGTCAGACTCTTTGTCAAGACACTGAATGAACGGTTTGAGACTCTTCATATTCCTGAAGCAAGCAGATGCCATTGGGCTACACTGGCACCTGATAGGGTCAAATGGAAATGTTACTGGTGCCTGCTCAAGCAATTTGATAAATTATGGGATGTCAAGTGATCAAGTGATCAAGTGGGATCCATACCCAATATGGTCAGTTCTCTACACAGAACGTCACAGTGGTTCCTCCCTTTTAATCAAGCTCAAACCAAAATCTGGAAAATTACCTACAACATCACTGTCATCTAAATTCTCCATTGCTGGCACTCTGCTTCATGTCTTACTAATTTCTGCTGTTTATTCCATCAAAATTGAATGTATTCCTATTCCTCGTTCTCACTATGATTGTTTCAATACATGTCCATTTAACAAAAAGCATGGTGGAGCTTGATATTCAGTGACTATAAATCTAGTCTCTAGTCTGTGAACTGCAAAAAAAAAAGGTATAACCATAAATATTAACAGTCTCTGTGACAGAATTCTAGACTATGAAGGTTATAACTTGTTTTGGTTTTATTTTTTGTTCTGTTTTTTGGTCCATAGTAATCTGTACTCAGGGCCTTTACCTGGCTCTGTGCTCACCAATCACTCCTGGACTAAATAAATATGATGTCAGAGATCAAATTGGATCATCAGTGTCCAAGGCAAGCACCTTACTTTGCCACAATCTTTCTGGCCCCAAGATATTTTTTCCCTCTTATCCTATTCAGTTAGTTTTGAGTTTTTAGGCCACATCCTGCAATACTCAGGGGATCAGGTAGTGCCAGGGCTCTACTCCAGCCCACTGGTATGCAAAGCATGCACTCCTAGGTGGGAGACTTAAAAAAGTGCTAATTAGAATATTTAAAAGTAAATATTTTGAACAAAAAGAAATGCTCTTATACTTTAAAAATATTTATGTTCAAGTAAAATAGTGTTGTTGTTAGCAATAGTTAACTATCTGGATAGATTCATGGAAAATATTCATGGAAAATATGTATATATACAGCATGGCTCTATAACTTTTCTGAGTATGTAATTATATAAATAATTCACTCTGGTTTTTAGGTTATCTATTAGAAACCATATTCTTGATCATTGTGCTAACTATATTTTTGTATGTGTTTTCTCTGTGCATGTCAGCTTCATGCTTCTTGTGATCACGTGATGCTTTTGCATAATTAGATACAATAATATATATCAAGTGTTTTAATGATTTTATAGAATTAAACTTTTTTATCTATACAAAAAATAGGCTTATTATGGTTAGGTTTATTTATTTTTTTTTTAAATTTTTTATTTTTACAATTACAAAGATATACAATTAAAAAAGTTCATATTTGGGTTTTGGTCATACAGTGTTCCAGCACCCATCCATCCACCAGTGCCCATCTCCCACTACCAATGTCCCCGATTCCCTCCCATCTCCCCCAGCCCTCCTCCATGGCAGGTTCTTTATTTCTTTCTCTTTCTCTCTCTTTCTCTTTTCCTTCCCTTCCAGACTATGGATTAACAGAACATACATTAAAGGGTTGTCATGTGTATCTTTTTGCCTCTGTTTAATGCTCAGTTCTAGGTTGGCATTAGTACCCTTGACAATTGTTAGCACACTGTTCCATTTTGGTTAGGCTTATTGTATTTGTTGTATTCGACCACATAACAAGCTTACCTATTGTATACACTAACCTCACAATATATAGCAAAGAAAACATTGCAAGAAAAATAATAAAGGATGTTTAGAATTCTAACTCCATATTGAAACTACAATACACATTTATGTGATGTCCTTTCAAATTCAGATACAACTTGCAGACACCTAGACACACAAAAAAACACATACTGTAATATTTATAAAATTTCACACCCACAATAAAATACAAATACTCTTTCTCATCACATCTTGTGTCTGCTTATTACTTCATTTACTCACTCAATTTTGCATTTTAAATCTTTCTCTCATCCAAACTTCTAGTTTGAGCAATATTAACAAGCTTTCTGGTATTTTCCACATACCTCTCTCTATTTACTCATGTATCGATAAAACACAGCTGTGTAGTAATGTTTACCACTCTCGTACATAGACAAAGCTGTAAAACTTTTCCCCTGGATTTAAAAAATTTACTCAATCATATTTAAAACCTTTTTTCATATTTAAAATCTTTCCAAGTAAACCAGTAGGACCTAAATGAATTCTTTTATGTGTCTGGATAATATTTCCTGACATAAACATGTCATAACCATCCACAAAGTCTTTTACTTTTCTACAGACTCTGTAGCTCCAGCTGCTTCTCTATCTCAGGGGCAATCCTGAAATATACATTCTTGTACATATGTTTTCCTGTCCTGGCTTTAGTTTTTATATGTTGGTTTTGGACTTACCGGGAGGGAAGGTGGTAGATTGCAGAACTCTGAGAGAAATAAATTGCAATGTAGGGTTTTTATATCCTTCCAAGATATCATTTATCTGTCACAGTAGGGGAAAAGAGATAGTTGAGGGTTCTGCTCTGATTCTGAAACTATATCATGCAGCATCAGCGCTAAAGTGTTTGAGAAAGCAATCTACAAGACAAATGGATCAAAACCGGGGGCCCTGATAGCAGAAGATGAACTAGCAAGGAAACTGGTAAGCAATGAATCCAGCAAAAAGTGTAGTTAATTCTGAATGGGAAGTGATAGGCTGTGAATGTAGAAGTTAAGAGATAAGTAAAGATGGAAATAGAAGAGATGGACAGCAGAGATAAAGATGGAATTAAAAGTCTTAAATTATCTCAGCAAAACCTGGGACAGGAGGAAGGTTGGGGACGTTTGTTGTAAGGATTTCAGTCTCCTGGGTAAGAGACAGAGTGGCTAGAAAGCATGTATACAAGGGTGTATCACTGTATCACTGTCTTCCCTTTCATCATCGATTTGCTCCAGCGGCCCCAGTAACATCTTCATATGTCCTGTCTCATGCTAGTAGAGCCCAAGGGCATCTGCTTGCTCCAGGAACATAAAGAGCCTCAATCCATTCCGAAATGAGGTCTACAAGGGGGTAGGTACATGAATGACAGGAAACCAAAATAACCACATACAGGACCTTGCAAAGGAACATGGTTAAAAACTCCAAAGTGCCTAATGAAAATATATAAAATAAATAAAAAGTTAAAGAATTACAAAACATTAATAGGATAAAAATAGTTAAGTCATATGATCACTGTATCACTGTATCACTGTATCCCCGTTCACCATCGATTGGCTCGATGGGCACCAGTAACATCTCCATATGTCCTGTCTCATGCTAGTAGAGCCCAAGGGCATCTGCTTGCTCCAGGAAGATAAAGAGCCTCAGACCATTCCACCAGGTCATGGGAATGAGGTCTATAATTGTTACTGGTATCTGGCATATCAAATACGACACGGGTAGCTTGCCAGGCTCTGCCGTAGATGATCACATTATTTTTTATTCCGTGAATATGTTCAATTATTCTTTTGGAGTTAGAGGATTTTTAGAGTAACACCTCAAACCTAGCTACTTGATATTCATTAAAAATACATAAATGACCCTCTATTATAAAATAAATTGGAAATGAAAAATGAAAACTGATTAGAGACAAACTACACCAATAAAGGAAAAATGGCAAAATTAATATCACAAAAGGGGAACTTGGGGTTAATGTCAATAAAATTGAAGCAAACTTTAATTCAAAAGTTTGTTAAAAAATATTGTCAAAATTTTCTGTTCATCAAACAAAGTCAAAGTATCTTTTTTAGCAAAAATTATTAATGCAAGAATAGAAAAATTTAGCAAGATTTAGATATATTTCAGCAACAGGCTATAAGCAAAAATATAAAACAAACCAATTAAATACTGCAAATTTGTTAATTTGTGTATATTACAGCTATATAAATATGTATATAAATTATTTATAAGTCACAAGTTAATAATATATACCTAATATATAATTTAATCTATACTCACAATTCAGAAACAAAATTAGTTATTAGTAAATGACTCTTCTAAAAGAAAATATACAATCATATCAATTTAAAATTAACCTAGATTCTCATAAATAATACTCACATACAGGAGATAAATTAACATAAAAGTCCATACAGAAATTAATGTAAATGGTGATCCTTAATATCATGGTAGTCATAATAAAATGGTGGTCGTAATATATGGAACAAGATTTTATGTATGACTGTCAGTCACTATCACTATCTTCCTGTTAATCATCTATTTGCTAGAGCGGACACCAGTAATATCTCCATATGTCCTGTCTCATGCTAGTAGAACCCAAAGGCATCCGCTTGCTCCAGGAACATAAAGAGCCTCAAACAATTATATTAGGTCATGGGAATGACCTAGTATAAATGTTACTGGTATTTGGCATATCAAATACTACACGAGCAGCTTGCCAGGCTTGCTGTGCAGGTGGCATACTGTTGTAGTCACCTCTAAATAAAACATTTATTGATGAACCGTGCAGCCGTGATAGTCTGGTGTGCTGCGTGGAGTTGTGAAGAGAGGGAAGTCTGGATGTGGAAAATGGCGGGCCCTATGGAGTAGGGGAGGGTGGTCTGGCTTGTTGTGAGGCTCTGCTGGGGTGGCAGGCCAGGGCTAGAACCCGCCATGCGTCCCGGGCGCCTCACGGGCAGTTGGGCACAGGGAGAGCAAGTAGCAGCTCTGCCCCATGTCTGAGAGTCTCTGGTTCAGCATACCTGGGCTGGATTGAAAAACAAACTGCTGCAGGGTGGCTGTCAATGATCCGGGCTGTGAGTGCACATAGTGAAAGAGAAAATCCACAGGAAAGTTGTTAAAACCATCTCATACTCATAAATACTCTGCAGTGACAAAATGTTGGACACATTACCATGAAAGGTCTTGATAAGGTTAGAAGCTCAGGTAAATGAAGCTGAGAATAATAGAAGAATCTGGAGAAAACTCAATGTACTCAGAGCATTTGATAATAATAGAAGATGGAGAAAACTCAGTGGTTTAGTTGAGAATTTTCACCTTACAGGCAAATATATTTACCTTACAGTATAGTCACTTGTGTTTTGCTCTTTGGTAAGTTCCCTTCAAAATTTTTTATTGTGATCATTTAGATAATATGTTGATAGCGGTGTTAATATTTATGATGCTGATACCCCAAATTACCACACTTCCAAAGTGCCCCAAACCTTCCACTAGACCTACTATCAGATTTAGCCCACCTCACTTGGTCATCTCACATCTGTAATCATAGACAAGGATTGTCGCCATTTGATGCTTCAGTGATTGATTTTGAAGTAGGTCTTTAAAAGATTATCTCTTCTATCCTACCCTATGATCATGATATTTCTTTAAAATCTTTGATGTTTTCTATTGATAATTGTGTTTGCTTAACCACCATTACTTATATCATTTGATCACTTGACATCCCGTTATTCATCAGTTTGCCCGAGCGGGCATCAGTAACATTTCCATTTGACCCTATCACGTGCCAGTCTAGCCCAATAGCATCTGCTTGCTTCATGAATACGAAGAGCCTCAAACTGTTCGTTCAGGGTCTTGACGAAGAAGTCTGACCATGTTGTAGGTGGGCTGACACGTGATCTTTTGACATCCCATGGGATCCAGTCTGTAACAGCTCTAGTTCAGTTATCATCTCCAAATTGCATTACATGTCCAGCATGTAATGCCATTACTTATTATTATTACATGTAATGTGATTACTTATATACAATTGAAAATTTTTTCTATTTTTATATTTTTTCATAGAAAAACACTCATCAATATATGCATATGTATGTGTATATGTATAAAGAATAAAATAATGAGTTGAGCCTAAGAACTGTAAGGTATTCTGATGGCAAAGAGTTTTTCTTTGTTATGAATAAAAAATTATTCTCTTTTGAATGTATTTTAAGGAAATGGAAAACAATTGAATTTAAAATTTTACAAAACAGAGCAAAAATAACTAAGCAGTGTTGACCTTGCTGTATTGACTAGATTGTAGGACCAGGGGTGACAAGTAGGAAAAGCTGCATTAATGTAGGGCTCTGCCAGGTGACCAAGGTCAAGAGAGATACAGAAAATGAGCCATAGAACACTTGACATTGTAGGGCGGGTCTGGCAAATGTCTATAACTATACTTCTTCCGACTCCTAACTCCTGTCTAGTTGTGAAAAACATTCAACAAACCTTAGTGGAGGAATGTTCTGGAAACTATCTGCCACATCTTCAAAACTGACAAAGATCATCAAAACAACGACAGTCTGAGAAGCTGTCACATAGAAGAGGGGTGTAAAGACTCTTGATAACTAAGTACAATGTGACATCCTGAGGGTCGGATCAGATAAACAAAACCAGCCTTCTGCAACCTTCTCCCCTGTCTTGCAGACCAGCCTGTGGAGTGCCCAGTACACCCAAGTCCATGGGCCAGTGTCTTGCACCAGTACTCAAGTCGACTGAACCAAAGCATAAAGGTCTAAAAGATGACTTTGTTCTTTGTAAAGCATCAGCATGGCTTCATAAATTGAGTCTAGAAAGTCCTGAGATATAAGACAACAGGTGCGCTACTTCAGTGCTGCTTTAGAGATTTCTTTTGTAAACCTAAAAGTGTTCTAAGATAAAAGTTTACTTATAAGAGCAGTATAAGATTAATGCCTGGACTCAGCCCTGTAAAGGTAAATTATATGGAGGAAGCTTTGAGTTCCTTTTGATATTAAGTGCCCTGTGTCTTGTGGAGATGGTGGGTGTGTGGTTAAGAGGTGAGCAGGCAGTGCGAGGCATTAATATCATTTATGTATGAAAGTCAAATAAGCAGGGAGTCAGACCTCCAGTAGAGAGAACTAAGAACTCAACCGTCTTCCTCTCTGGAGCAAAATTAATAGATTGAAATTAAGATGAAACTGCTTCTCCCACTTCTGAATACCTGTCCTCACATTCAAATTAAAAGCACTGGAAGAAAGCCAAAGAAACCTTGAGAAATTATATTGTAAAAGGACCAAAATTTAGTAACCTATTTTTCCTGCTGCTAGTATACTTTCAGGTTAATGATAGATTCCTCTTGAAATAAGATATGTGTTTTTAATAGTTTACATAGTTCTTAGGTAAGTGATATTTTAGTTATATAGCATTTTTCTGAGTATAGATACTTCTAGATAGCCCTTTTCTGTTAGAAATTACAGATCGAGTGTTCTAAAGACAGAGCTTTAAGAAGTTTCCTTGGAGGTGAATGATGGAAGCATTTTTTTTCATAGAAACTCTGTTCTAGTTTGAATTGGACTGACTTAAGTGAGAACCAGAGTGAGTGACTTTTCCAGAATTGGTTTCCATCCTGCACACATTTTCTATAAACAAGACTTGAGAATAGAATCAAAAGCCTTCAAACAATCCTATTTCCTTTCTTGTTTGAAACTACTATCAAACAAATACCTTCATTTTAATTTCTTTTAAAATGGGCAGACTTAGGCCAGAGAGAAATCTCAAAGGTCTGGATACTTCCCTGCATGTGAGACACCCGAGTTGTCTCTCCAGCACCTAGTGATCCCAGCTGAATCCAATGGAAGCAACCATGAAGCAAAAACCTGGGAATAGACTGTGAGCTCTATTCCCTATTTCTGCTGAGTGTAGCCCCACAATCTAAAGCAAAAAATAATATAACTCCAAACGTATACACTAACCTGATTCTAGTCTTTTGTTTTCAAGTTGGTTCCTATATTGTATTTTTCCTGATTTACAAAATATAGGAATGTCAGAGCTTATGTATCTTGCAGATATCTCATAAAACTACTTATGATGATAAACCCTTAGTCTCTATAATTACCATGGCTTTGTTTTTCCCAAGGGATAATTGGTTTTTAACAGATACAAATTTTAAAAGTGGTCTCTAGCTCTTGTTGGGTGTGCAAACAAGCTAATTCCTCTTTTGTTCCCAGGTACATAAATGCTTCTGTGTTCCTGTCTCGTCCTAGCACTAATGGCCTTCCTTCTCTCAGAAAGCTTCCTGGGCTTTATATGTTCATCTACATTAAAACTTTACTGCTAATGTTGTGTAGCTGCAGCTCAATTCTTGTTTATACAGTGTAAAACTTAGCAGCCCAATTTAGGGTTTTTATCATCCATGAAGCTCATTTCATATCTCATTGATTATATGAATAAAATGTGAAAATAATTGTTTTTCTGAAATTACTTTATTAAAACTCATCCCAAGAAAAAGGCATAGAAGAAACTCCAGAAATGCAAGTAATTTGAGTTTGATATAATTTTTGAGGGTGGGGGATATTGTGTCACACCCAGGGGTGCTCAGTGTCTACTGATGGCTCTATTTCTCAGGGATTCCTGCTAGCAGTGTTTGGCGAATAATAAGCAGCTTGGGAATCAAACCTGTGTCAGCCACATGCAAGGTAAGTACCTGACTCCAGTACCTTTCTAGCTCTTATAGATATTTTAAAAAATCTCTATTAATATTTGCAGAGGAATGTCAGTGGATTAGCTCTCTCTCTCTCTCTCTCACACACACACACACACACACACACACACACACACACACACATATATATATATATTCACTTCACTTGTATCACTTGTCTTCCCGTTGTTCATTGATTTGCTCGAGCGGGCACCAGTAACATCTCCATACGTCCTGTCACATGCGAGTGTAGCAAAATGGCAACTGCTCGCTCCAGGAACATGAAGAGCTTCAAACCATTCCTTCAGGTCATGGGAATGGGGTCTATAATTATTACTGGTTTTTGGCATATCAAATACGACATGGGTAGCTTGCCAGCCTCTGCCATGTGGATGGGATACTCTTGTAATAGCCTTGCATCTTGTGCATATATTGATAAACCGCTCAGCTGCAAAGCATTCGTGCAAAACGGGAAAGATCAACTATTCTGCTGGGTGGAGCACTGACGAGCTGTGGAGTACAGATATTGAAAATGGCAGCCCTCATGGTGTGGCAGGGGTTCTCTGGCTTCTTCCAAGGCTCTGCTGGGATGACGGGCCAGGGCTAGAACCCGCCTTCCCTCCTGGGTGCCTCATGATCAGCTGGGCACAGGGATAACCAGTAGCAGCTCTACCCTGTGTCTCTGAGTCTCTGGATCAGGTATCTGGCATCCCTGGGTGGGCATCACCACATCTGGAGGTCCCACCGAGACGTTGACAAACTTCCCTGAAGCTGGTTTCAGAATTATAACCGAGAGCTAGTTGGAGCTCCACCCAGCAGAAGAGCTGATCACAGCCCTGCTCATCAGAGTCCCACCCTACAGCCGTCTATTTCAAGCCCAGGTATGCCTGATCCACCATATTCAACATCCAGCTCCACAGCTTGTCAGAGCTCCACGAAAGAGAAAAGCCAATCTCAAGCCCAGCTCATCAGAGTCCCACCAAATAGAGAAGCCTATTTCAAAGCCAGGTATGCTCAAACCAGAGACACAGATACATGGGGGCAGAGCTGTTACCAGCTCTCCCTGTTGTGTGTGGCTGCTTTGCGGATGCGTGGTTCATCAGTAAATGAATGCATTGAGAGCCTATCTACTACAGAGAGTATCCCACCTGCAAAGCAGAGCCTGGCAAGCTACCTGTGTTGTACTTAATATGCCAAGTACAGTAACGATGATTGACCTCATTCCCATGACCTGACCGAATGGTTTGAGGCTCTTCATGTTCCTGCAGTGAACAGATGCCCTAGGGCTACACTAGCATGCAGCAGGGAAGAATGGAGACATTACTGGTGCCCACTCAAGCAAATCAAAGATCAATGGGAAAACAAGGTATACAAGTGATACTAAATATTTATTGCATCCCTATATATTAGATTTTTAAAAAGAGTTTAGAATGAATAAGCATGCTAGTAATTTGCTTATAAATGTAAAATGTATATTACATGGACAATAATTACAAAATAAATATGAAAGCACTGTACATTCTGATGCTTATTTTCTTAGTAAAATCAGCAAAGAATAATTAGTATGACAGACTTCAAATTAACTGCTTCAATATGTAACCAATGGGTTGTTTTTAAAGAGATAACACTAGAAGTGAGAATTAAATGGTGGGAACAGACATGCAAATAGCTGTGAGGACAAAGTCCAAATATGTGTTTGCTTCTCAATCAGCATGAATATCCATGGTACCCAGCTCACTGGCGCTAAAGAGCATAATGCTGAATAAACAAAAGCATCGATATCTGAATAAATGATTTTGGCAGATGGCAGAGCAGCTAGTCTCCAAAAAAAATTATTTTATGTTTATGAACTTGAAAACATTGCAATAAGAAGTAAGTACATCTTCATGTGATGGTGTAGATAAGAATATTTTTTCTTTCCAAGGAAGTATATATAATTTTTACTCTTAAAAATGCTCAACAAAATGAATGCAATCTGCTTTTCTTTTTAATGCCCATAAAATAGTAATTTGACAAGGCAATGTTTTCATTTTGCAAAGGCATTTGTTAGCTATATATTTGGCTCAGATATGAAATTATGTAATAAAATGAAAGGTAGATCAGAAATTAACATTTTACAACTCATTTCCTGACAAGATTATGCTTTCATATGAAACAATATAGTCTTCAGTGAGAGAAATTACAATAAGAACAGATGGTTTATTCTAACATGAGCCCCCAAGTCTCTTCTACATTTCTAAAAAATAATAATGAACAAATTTCTACACCTGTGAAACTGTATTTTTATATGTCCTTACGATGGAAAATATCACACACTAATTTTAAAACCACAAACTAATTACACATTTCCTTTATGTTTATTTTCTATGCAGCTATATCGAGATTTAATGACCTATTCCTTTTCAGAGTAAAAGATTTGCAAGGAATTCTGGGATTATATTTTATAAAATATAAGGTTATCAAAGTATTTGTTTTCTTCATTCAAAGCAGAGCAGTAAAGGGAAGAGGGTAACTCTAAGGATCAGTTTTGCTGGACTTAAAAATTTCGCTGCCTGGGTTATGATAATCACTTATCCAGATGTGAAACTTTCAATAAACTCTTTATTATTTGCTTGTTCTCTGGGAGTGAGAACATGTTAACTAGGCAAGAGCCAGACACTGGTTCTCAAATAAGCACATGATGGTTCCACACAGACTAATTATTGCTATAAGCTAGATTGTTGTTAAAGTATTGGGAGATTACTTTATTTCCTAGTAGCTTTCTTCCACTTTCCATTATAATGAGACTCTTTCACCCAAGAATCAATAAATTAATATTATCATAAGGTATAGGGTACCAGTAACTACAAATTGTTCTTTATCTGAGATCCTTTGTTTTCTATGTATTCTGAAAGTAAACAGAGGTGATAGTTTGCTTCTTTGTCTTTGTTTATGTAATATCTTCTTTCTTTTCCTTATACAGAAAGGACTAAGACTTTTGAAGGCAGTGTAGAAGTGCGAGAACAAGAAAAAAGCACTAAGATTTGTAAGTAATCAATGTAAGCAAGAACACAGTAAGATTATGGCTTTAAAATAGTTTTGAAGTGGACTAGAGATAGTAAGGTACTATCTTTCACCTGGAGTACCTAGGTTTGATCCAGGTCATCTCATCCCCTTAGTATCATCTGGCACATTTGATTTCCTGAGCACTGTCACGAGTGATCCCTGAGCCTACAGTCAGGAGGAAGATTTGAGTACCACTGGGTATAGTCCAAAAAAGAAAATAAAAAAAGAAAGGAAAACCAATCACTCTCCCCAAAATATAGCTAAAATAATAAATGCAGACTGCACATCTAATGAAAAAAAGTGACATGTTTTGAATTAAAACATTTTAATATCACACTTAATTTCAAATTCACAGTTCATCGTTACATTGATCCTGAGGCAAGGATTCTAGTTTTATCACCATTGTATTGATTAAGAACTTAAGTCATAGAAAAGCATTAAAATTCATATAACTAGTAAGAGGTAGAGTTGACTTAAGTCGAGGTTGTTTTTATTATCAACCTCGCTTTTATTTTATTGTCAACCTATTATCAAATATTTTACTGTCAACCTATTATCAAATAGCAAACTATTTATTAACCCCTGTTTACCTTCAGAATATGTAGAAAACAAAGGGTCTCAAATAAAATCAGATAAAATATCGCTATATTATCTCTCAATACATTTTAGTAAAATATAAGAGTATATGGTAGCACGTCACAATTTTGTGGTTATTAGCTGTGGAGATCACATCCAGTGCATGCGCTTGGAAGTCACATAGCTGGGAGACCAGGAATTCCTTACAGACACAGCTTGACTCATTGAAGCACAATAAATGCCAGTATTTCCTCATCTATTTGTTACAGCCTTCTAATACTGGAGATAGTAAAACAATGTAATACAGAAGGATTTATATATAGTCGGAGTTAATGTCCTATTACAGTGAAACCAAGTTCTAAAGGAGTATTATATGCTATTATTTACAAGTACAAATAAAGCTTTATCTTAAGTACAAAAACACATTTATATTCTGCGCACAGTGAGGTCACTGCCAGGCATGCAGTGATCTTTACCGGGCATATAAGCCTTTGGATCACATCTTTCCACTCTCAGCCTCCCTTCCCAGGTCTCTGCTTTTCCTTCTCCTTCTGTGTTCTAGAATGTGCTCCAAAAGGGATCAGACTGTCTCCTTCCCTGGCCCCAGGATTAAACAAACTCCTACTGTACCCATTTCCTGACTGCACTTACCTCTCCAGAAGTGGACAAGTGACTCAAGTTGGTTCATGGAGACACATGCCAGGGCTTTTAGACTGGAGGGGACCCAAGGCTCTTTTACTTGTATTCTCAAAACCCAGCAAGTGAACAGAGGGCCTCTTGGTGCTTCGGGTTCCAGTAGGGGTTATCGAACGGAAGGGAAGGATTTGTTACACAGAAGGAATCAGAGCTTTGGAATGGGATGGAATTAATGGGAACTCCTGAGAGCATTTTTTTTCCTCTTCTTACTTACCCTGCCCTGATAGCCATAGAGATGATTGAATGAATATACATTCATCCCCCATTTTCTTGTATTACCTAAGGAGTTTCAAGTAGAATTTTTATTTAAGTTAGAGGCTTACTTTCAGATGACACATAGCAGCACTCACTAGCTTAAGAAGAAAGGCAGGTTTGAAGGGATCTTCTAACCCACACAGAATGAAGCTCTGGGTTGGCCTGAGATTTCAAATGCTTAGAAATGATGTATCCAGCACCCTAAAGCAATCCACGTTACTCTCCACTGCTCACTACACCTCTGGCTGTTTCCCTCAGGTGCACGCCCTGGCTGTGCAGCTGACAGTACCTAAACTCTAACACTTACACCTCTGGACATTGGATGACACTGGCACCTTGTGCATCTTTGCTGTGCTTGACAGCAACGCCTCTTGTGTCAGGGGTTGCATGCCTTAGTCCCCTCCTCCTGAGACCAACATTGAGTGCTGAAAATATAACCTCAATTCTCTGGAAAATGTACAAAAGAGTTTGGTCACTAGAATTGCAAACATGACTATACTGTAAGTGGCTTACACTCAAATATGGCCTTTGTCCTATTGCTTATGGGTTAATCCAAAGAAAGATGGGTTAAAGTCCCAAAACCTGAAACCTGAAAATGTGATTTTATTTAGAAATAGAGGACGTTTCTGATGACTGAGTTTGACAGAGCCTAAGTTCAGAAGGACCGGTGTCCTTGTAGTAGAGACATTTGGACCCAGAAATAACCACAAAGTAGAGCCCCTTTGTTTTGGTATTTGAGATATTCTTTATTTTGTTCATGATTTCAAAGACATAATGGTCTAAGATGGAAAATATGGATAACCATGAGCAAATTCCTTTGCAGTCTATAAAGTGATGCAACTTAGGAAGTGACCTTTCAGGCCAGTAAGGTAGTACAGTGGTAGCCTATGGCTTCCATCACTGTCACAGCACAAATTTCACTGAGTCTGGCCAGGAGTTCACCACTGTGCATAGGCCCAAGACTAAGCCCCGAGCACAGACAAATGCGACCCCATTTTTATAAAACAATAAAATAATAAAGGTAATAAAAAAAGAAAATGACCTCTCCTTGAAATAAAAGTTGACTGAATAGATTGTATTTTTAAATTTTCCTGTCATTAGAGAACGAATCTAATTATGATGCTAAGGCAATACATGGATTTTAAAAGACTAAAAATCTATTCTGTTGCTTGAATTTTTTTTCAGGTTAATGAACAAAGGACAGAAGATTTAATTCCTTTCTCCTGTTAGAAGACTTTTTGAGGTAAGATTTCAACATAGACCCTGCTGGAAGGTGAGAACTAATTTACAGACTGAGTTCTCCGTGGAAAGCAACATCGCAGTAACCTTGAATGGTTGAATGGGTAATTAGGTGTTTCCATGCACCTAACCATGTGGCCAGCTAGGTCTTCTCAGAGTAAAAAGATTATTATGCAAGAGAGATATTATTTGCATAGCTGCTGTGGAAATGGAAGCAATCCTTCGTCTATCAAGACCAATAAAGCTACAGTACAGAGGAGCGTGTTGGGGATTTTTGACCAGTACAGCATTTCTAGGGAATACTACACTGGGGTGTTGTTAAGCACCATAGTCCTAGGCTACGGATTAAGGCCATCTAAGCCCTGTGTTCAGCTGCAGTAGAGGCTTAATGCTGAAGCTCTCTGCAGGCAGAGCAGGGCAGGAAGGGCACAGGTTTCCAGAATGTGCATCTGGTCCCGACTTCTTAGAGTCAAGACTAAAGTGTGAAGTACAACGGCTCACTAGGATGGTATTTATCCTCATCAAAAGTAACAGTTTATACTAGAGGCCTATGTTGTTAATGTTCGTATGATTTCTTTGGTGATAACTGAATCACTATCTTCCTGTTCATCATCGATTTGCTCTAGCGGTCACCAGTAACATCTCCATATGACCTATCTCATGCAAGTAGAGCCCAAGGGCACCTGCTTGCTCCAGGAACATAAAGAGCCTCAAACCATTCAATCAGGTTATGGGAATGAGGTCAATAATTGTCACTGGTATCTGGCATATCAAATAAAACACGCGTAGCTTGCCAGGCTCTGCCGTGCGGGTAGCATACTCTTGTAGTCATCTCAAAATCCAGCATTTATTAATGAATCACGCGGCCGCAAGTGGCCGCTAGAGCCTGGCTGTGATAGGCTGGTCTGCTGGGTGGAGTTCTGACCAGGGGGAAGTCCGGATGTGGAAAATGAAGGTCCTCATGGAGTGGGGGGTCGTCTGGCTTGTTGTGAGGCTCTGCTGGGGTGGCGGGCCAGGGCTAGAACCTGCCATCCCTCCCGGGCACCTCATGAGCGGCTGGGCACAGTGAGAGCCAGTAGCAGCTCTGCCCCATGTCTGTCTCTGGATCAGCATACCTGGGCGGATTAAAAAAAGACTGCAGCAGGGTGGATCTCGATGAGCCGGGCTATGATAGGCTGGTTTGCTGGGTGGAGTTCTGACGAGGGGGAGGTAGTAACTGAATAATATCAAATATTATCTCTTTTGTTCTTAGACTACTATATGTGTTTTTCATAACTCAAATGCTAAAAATGGATGACATATTCCATTGCTTTTTTGGGGTCACTCCTGTATCTGTGCTTTGGATCACTCCTTGAATGGCTTGGGGGAGTTATCTAGGATGGCAAGGACCAAATCAGGGTCAGCCTTAAGCAAGGCATGTCTTGCCACTGTATTATCTCTCCAGATCAGGTTCTGTGGTGTATAAATTTGGAAAAACTAAAGGATATAAAAGTAATTGTTGAGTGAACCAAAGTTGCATATAATACTGATAATGTATAAATATATCAAGAATCACAGAAGTAAGGAAGCAAAATCATTTATTACCCTTCTTCTTTTAGTATTTTTAAGATGTTCATTATATTATCAAGACTACTTTACATTAAACAACGGATAGCATATAACGTGATGTATTATAACAGTAAAATGTATACAATTGACGTACTATAGAAGGGAATGTGTTATTATGGAAAGAGCTATAGTCACTTTTTAAAATAAAATACCCAATAATAAAGTTTATAGGTACTGTAAGATGCCATGTTTACCGAAATTCTGGAAAAGTAAAAGTGTCAAGTAAAACTTCATATGCATTCTCAGAAGAGCTCTTAAGCAAAAAGTATTATCACAGAACTTGCTCTACCAGTTGCTGAAGCATATTATCAAAACAATTTCTAAGTCTTTTGAAAAAAGACTGTGAATGACAGGATTATACGTATGTTGCTTCATTTAAGCTTACCCATATTTTGTTCTCCGCAATTACTAGGTATTATTGTGTAATTAAAAGTAATAAAAGTTGATATTCAAAAAGTCTCAAGCCAAGTACCTTAGAGCATACTTCCTAAGTGAGTTTTATCTCACAATGTTCTCACCTATTGAGAAAAGCTAAGTGTGGGATTCATCTTCTCCATTTCTGCTGGAAGGAGAGTGTCTTTAATGGACCTTGTCTGCAAGTTTATCTCTGTACAGGGTGATTTTTTTTTAGTCAACTAATACAACTAAAGCACAGCATATTGTACAGAATTATCACAGCGATATAAGCACCATAGTTGGAGAAGCAGTATGACCAGAAACCACAAACACAATCAATCCCGTTAAATGTGTTTAGTTCCTGAATTGTGGCAATTGTTATGTGGCACAACAGAACAATGTGCTTGTCAGGAAAACAATATAATTTAAATAGAAATTTATTTCCACTGGGCAGACATCAAGAATTTATCGCAGATTTTAAAAGGAGGGCAAAGTAATAATACAGTGGGTAAGAGGCTACTTTGTACATAGTAGAATAAGGTTTGATCGCCAGCACCCCAGATGGTACCAATCCTCCCAGGAGTGATATATGAGAGAACAGCCGGAAAAAACTCTAAACACTGCTGGGCGTGGCCCCAAAACTGAAATTAAAAAAAAAAGGTGAAGGTATGTGAGTCTGGCAAGTTTTTTCTGAGTTCAAGTTTCTGGCTGGTTTGCAAGTAGGTGATATGGAAATTTACTGCTAAGTGAAAACGTAGTTCCAACAAGCACAGAACAGGTGTGTATAACTAACTCATGATCTTACATAAGTTTATTCCTCATGCACAATTACTGTACATGTTCAAGCAATACTTTAATACATTAGATGTTAGCTTTGAGTTTTTGTTTTTATAAACATCATGCTGGATGTACTTTTTATTTTTTTTTTTTTAATTTTTTATTATACCACCGTGGAAACATACAATTACAAAGGTATTCATAATTGGTTCTTGGTAATACAGTATACCAGCACCCATCCCTCCACCGGTGCCCCATTTCCACCACCAATGTACATCACCCCTCCCTCCCACCCTCATACTGCCTTAATAGCAGGTACCCCAGTTTCCTCTCTTTCTCTCTCTGTCTCTCTCTCTCTGTCTCTGTGTCCCTCTCCCTCTTATTTTACACATTGTGGCTAGCCCTGCAGATATTTAGAGTTTATCACTTAAGTCTCTTTGTGTATATTCAATGGTGAGTTTTAATCTGCCATTACCATTTCCCACATTTAGTAAAACACTGGTATCTATTTATGTCGTATTAATGAATGCAGTCATTCTATATCTGTCCTTTTCCTACTGACTAATTTCACTCAGCATGATAGTCTCCATGTCCATCCATTTGCAGGTAAATTTCATAATTTCATCTTTTCTGACAGCCGCATAGTATTCCATAGTGTAGATGAACCACAGTTTCTTTAGCCAGTCCTCTGTTCTCGGGCATTTAGGTTGTTTCCAGATTCTAGCTATAGTGAATAGCGCAGAGATGAATAAAGAGGTACAGATAGTGTTTCTGCTATGTGTTTTTCGGTCTCTCGGGTATATTCCCAGGAGTGCTATTGCTGGATCAAATGGGAGCTCAATATCTAGTTTTCGGAGGAATGCCCATATTGTTTTCCAAAAGGGGCTGGACCAGTCGGCACTCCCACCAACAGGGGATGAGAGTCCCTTTTTCCCGACATCCACGGCAGCACCGGTTGTTCTTGCTGTTTTGGATGTGTGCCAGTCTCTGTGGTGTGAGATGGTACCTCATTGTTGTTTTGATTTGCATCTCTCTGATGATTAAAGATGAAGAACACTTTTTCATATGCCTTTTGGCCATTCGAATTTCTTCTTTTTGGAAGCTTCTGTTCATTTCTTCTCCCCATTTTTTTGATGGGGTTGGCTGTTTACTTCTTGTGGAGTGCTACCAGTGCCTGATATATCCTGGATATTAACCCCTTGTCAGATGGATATTGGGTGAATATCCTATCCCACTCTGTGGATTGCCTTTGTATCTTGGTCACCGTTTCTTTTGAGGTGCAGAAGCTTTTTAATTTTATATAATCCCATTTGTTTATCTTTGCTTCCATTTGCTTGGTCAGTGGTGTGTCGTCTTTAAAGATACTTTTCGTTTCGATGTCGTAGAGCATTTCTCCTATGTTTTCTTCGATGTACCTTATAGATTCATGTCTGATGTTGAGATCTAGAATCCATTTTGATCTGACTTTTGTGCATGGCATTAGAAGGAGGTCTAAGTTAATTTTTTACATGTAGCTGCCCAGTTTTCCCAGCACCATTTGTTGAAGAGGCTTTCTTTGCTCCACTTAATATTTTTTGCTCCTTTATCGAAGATTAAGTGGTTGTATATTTGTGAGTGCGTTTCAGGATACTCAGTTCTATTCCATAGGTCCTACGGGTCTGTCTCTATACCAATACCACACTGTCTTAATTACAACTGCTCTGTAGTAGAGCTTGAGGTTGGGGAAAGTGATACCTCCCATCTTCTTTTTCCCAAGGATTGCTTTAGCTATTCGTGGAGTTTTATTATTCCATACAAATTTCAGGAGTGTTTGTTCAATTTGTTTGAAGAATATCATGGGTATCTTTATAGGGACCGCATTGAATCTGTATAAAGCTCTAGGGAGTATTACCATTTTGATAATGTTAATCCTTCTGATCCATGAGCAGGGAATATGTCTCCATTTCCTCAGGTCTTCTTTTATTTACTGAATTAACATTTTGTAGTTTTCTTTGTAGAGATCCTTTACATTCTTTGTCAAACTGATTCCTAGGTATTTGATTTTCTGCGGCAATTGTGAATGGGATAGTTTCTTTAATGTCCCTTTCTTCTCTTTCACTGTTTGCATATAGGAAGGCCATTGACTTTTTGGGTATTGATTTTGTACCCTGCTACTCTGCTATAGGAATGTATTATTTCTAGAAGCCTCTTGGTAGAGAGTTTTGGGTTTTCCAGTTATAATATCATGTCATCCCAAATAGTGATAACTTGGCTTCTTCCCTTCCTATCTGGATGCCCTTAATGTCTTTTTTCTTCCCTGATTGCTATGGCAAGTACTTCCAGTACTATATTGAATAGAAGTGGTGAGAATGGGCAGCCTTGTCTTGTCCCTGATCTTAAGGGGAAGGCTTTCAGTTTTTCCCCATTGAGAATGATGCTCGCTGTGGGCTTGTAGTAGATGGCCTGGATTATCTTGAGGAAGGTTCCTTCAATCCCCATTTTACGGAGAGCTTTCATCCATGAACGGGTGTTGAATCTTGTCAAATGCCTTCTCTGCATCTATTGATATGATCATATGGTTTTTATTTTTCTTTTTGTTGATATGATGTATTATGTTGATTGACTTGCGGATGTTGAACCATCCTTGCATTCCTGGGATGAATCCCACTTGGTCATGGTGTACAATCTTTTTGATGACTCTTTGGATTCTATTTGCTAGTGTTTTGTTGAAGATCTTAGCATCTGTATTCATCAGGGAGATTGGTCTGTAGTTTTCCTTTTTTCTGACATTTTTTTTTTTTTTTTGCTTTTTGGGTCACACCCGGCGACGCTCAGGGGTTACTCCTGGTTCTGCACTCAGGAATTACTCTTGGCGGTGCTCAGGGGACCATATGGGATGCCGGGTAATTGAACCCGGGCCGGCAGAGGCCGGCCGCATGCAAGGCAAACGCCCTACCCGCTCGGCTATCGCTCCGGCCCCTTTTGTGACATCTTTGTCTGCTCTAAGTATTAGGGTAATATGTGCCTCGTAAAAGCTATTTGGGAGTATTTCTGTTTCTTCAATTTGCCGGAAGAGCTTAAAAAGAATTGGTAGTAGGTCCTCTTTAAAAGTTTTGTAGAATTCACTGGTGAATCCATCTGGACCTGGGCTTTTGTGTTTGGGGAGACTTTTGATTAACGATTCTATTTCCTCGGTGGAGATAGGTTTGTTTGAGGTATTCCAAATCTTGTTGCAGACTTGGGAAGCTATAGGAATTCAGGAATTTGTCCATTTCTTCTAGGTTCTCTTGTTTTGTGCCGTACAGGCTCTCATAGTAATCTCTGATGATCTTTTGAATTTCTGTGGTTTCTGTTGTGATGTCCCCGTTTTCATTTCTGATTCTATTTATTTGGGTTCTCTCTTTTTCCTTTTTCTTACAAGTCTTGCAAGTGGTTTGTCAATATTGTTTATTTTTTTCAAAGAACCAGCTTTTGGTTTCGTTGATCTTCTGGATTGTTTTTTGACATTCCATCTCATTGATTTCTGCTCTAAGTTTTTTTTTTTCATTTTATTTTTTTTTTTTTAATTTTTTTATTATACCACCGTGAAACATACAATTACAAAGGTGTTCATAATTGGTTCTTTGTAATACAGTATTACAGCACCCATCCCTCCACCAGTGCCCCACTTCCACTACCAATGTACCCCTCCCTCCAGTCCCCCCACCCGCCTTAATAGCAGGTACCCCAGTTTCCTCTCTTTCTCTCTCTATCTCTTTCTCTGTCTCTGCATCTCTCTCCCTCTTATTTTACACATTGTGGCTAGCCCTGCAGATATTTAGAGTTTATCACTTAAGTCTCTTGTGTATATTCAGTGGTGAGTTTTAATCTGCCATTACCATTTCCCCATATTTATTAAAACACTGGTATCTATATCCTATTAATGAATACACTCATTCTATATCTGTCCTTTTCCTTCTGACTAATTTCACTCAGCATGATAGACTCCATGTCCATCCATTTGCAGGTAAATTTCATAATTTCATCCTTTCTGACAGCCGCATAGTATTCCATAGTGTAGATGAACCATAGTTTCTTTAGCCAGTCCTCTGTTCTCGGGCATTTAGGTTGTTTCCAGATTCTAGCTATAGTGAATAGCACAGAGATGAATAAAGAAGTACAGATAATGTTTCTGCTATGTGTTTTTCGGTCTTTAGGGTATATTCCCAGGAGTGCTATTGCTGGATCAAATGGGAGCTCAATATCTAGCTTTCGGAGGAATGCCCATATTGTTTTCCAAAAAGGGCTGGACCAGTCGGCACTCCCACCAGCAGTGGATGAGAGTCCTTTTTCCCCACATCCACGCCAGCACTGGTTGTTCTTGCTGTTTTGGATGTGTGCCAGTTTCTGTGGTGTGAGATGGTACCTCATTGTTGTTTTGATTTGCATCTCCCTGATGATTAAAGATGAAGAGCACTTTTTCATATGCCTTTTAGCCATTCGAATTTCTTCTTTTTTGGAAGCTTCTGTTCATTTCTTCTCCCCATTTTTTGATGGGGTTGGCTGTTTACTTCTTGTGGAGTGCTACCAGTGCCTGATATATCCTGGATATTAACCCCTTGTCAGATGGATATTGGGTGAATATCCTTTCCCACTCTGTGGATTGTCTTTGTATCTTGGTCACCGTTTCTTTTGAGGTGCAGAAGCTTTTCAATTTTATATAATCCCATTTGTTTATCATTGCTTCCATTTGCTTGGTCAGTGGTGTGTCCTCTTTAAAGATACTTTTCGTTTCGATGTCATAGAGCCGTTTCTCCTATGTTTTCCTTCGATGTACCTTATAGTTTCATGTCTGATATCGAGATCTAGAATCCACTTTGATCTGACTTTTGTGCATGGTGTTAGAAGGAGGTCTAAGTTCATTTTTTTTACATGTAGCTGCCCAGTTTTCCCAGCACCATTTGTTGAAGAGGCTTTTTTGCTCCACTTAATATTTTTTGCTCCTTTATCGAAGATTAAGTGGTTGTATATTTGTGAGTGCGTTTCAGGATACTCAGTTCTATTCCATAGGTCTATGGGTCTGTCTCTATACCAATACCACACTGTCTTAATTACAACTGCTCTGTAGTAGAGCTTGAGGTTGGGGAAAGTGATACCTCCCCATCTTCTTTTTCCCAAGGATTGCTTTAGCTGTTCGTGGGGTTTTATTATTCCATACAAATTTCAGGAGTGTTTGTTCAATTTCTTTTGAAGAACATCATGGGTATCTTTATAGGGACCGCATTGAATCTGTATAAAGCTCTAGGGAGTATTACCATTTTGATTATGTTAATCCTTCCAATCCATGAGCAGGCAATGTGTCTCCATTTCCTCAGGTCTTCTTTTATTTCCTGAAGTAACGTTTTGTAGTTTTCTTTGTAGAGATCCTTTACATTCTTTGTCAAACTGATTCCTAGGTATTTGATTTTCTGTGGCGCAATTGTGAATGGGATAGTTTCTTTAATTTCCCTTTCTTCTCTTTCGC
This sequence comes from Cryptotis parvus, assembly GCA_021461705.1. NCBI lineage: Eukaryota > Metazoa > Chordata > Mammalia > Eulipotyphla > Soricidae > Cryptotis > Cryptotis parvus. The sequence goes on from JAJIBD010008135.1 coordinate 26,314, forward strand.
TGTTTGCATATAGGAAGGCCATTGACTTTTTGGTATTGATTTTGTACCCTGCTACTCTACTATAAGAATGTATTATTTCTAGGAGCCTCTTGGTAGAGAGTTTTGGGTTTTCCAGGTATAATATCATGTCATCTGCAAATAGTGATAACTTGGCTTCTTCCCTTCCTATCTGGATGCCCTTAATGTCTTTTTTCTTCCCTGATTGCTATGGCAAGTACTTCCAGTACTATATTGAATAGAAGTGGTGAGAGTGGGCAGCCTTGTCTTGTCCCTGATCTTAAGGGAAGGCTTTCAGTTTTTCCCCATTGAGAATGATGCTCGCTGTGGGCTTGTAGTAGATGGCCTGGATTATCTTGAGGAAGGTTCCTTCAATCCCCATTTTACGGAGAGCTTTCATCATGAATGGGTGTTGAATCTTGTCAAATGCCTTCTCTGCATCTATTGATATGATCATATGGTTTTTATTTTTCTTTTTTGTTGATATGATGTATTATGTTGATTGACTTATGCGGATGTTGAACCATCCTTGCATTCCTGGGATGAATCCCACTTGGTCATGGTGTACAATCTTTTTGATGACTCTTTGGATTCTATTTGCTAGTATTTTGTTGAAGATCTTAGCATCTGTATTCATCAGGGAGATTGGTCTGTAGTTTTCCTTTTTTGTGACATCTTTGTCTGCTCTGGGTATCAGGGTGATATGTGCCCTCGTAAAAAGCTATTTGGGAGTATTTCTGTTTCTTCAATTTGCCGGAAGAGCTTAAAAATAATTGAGAGTAGGTCCTCTTTAAAGGTTTTGTAGAATACACTGGTGAATCCATCTGGGCCTGGGCTTTTGTGTTTGGGGAGACTTTTTGATTACCGATTCTATTTCCTCGATGGAGATAGGTTTGTTGAGGTATTCCAAATCTTCTTGTTGCAGACTTGGGAAGCTATAGGAATTCAGGAATTTGTCCATTTCTTCTAGGTTCTCTTGTTTTGTGCCGTACAGGCTCTCATAGTAATCTCTGATGATCTTTTGAATTTCTGTGGTTTCTGTTGTGATGTCCCCCGTTTTCATTTCTGATTCTATTTATTTGGGTTTTCTCTTTTCCTTTTCTTACAAGTCTTGCAAGTGGTTTGTCAATATTGTTTTATTTTTTCAAAGAACCAGCTTTTGGTTTCGTTGATCTTCTGGATTGTTTTTTGACATTCCATCTCATTGATTTCTGCTCTAAGTTTTATTATTTCTTTCTTTCTGCTTGGGCTGGGTTCCCTTTGTTGATCACTCTTTAAGATCTTAAGTTGTGAAGTCAGACTGTTAATGATGGCCTTTTTCTTCTTTTCTGATGAATACTTGAAGAGCTATGGACTTGCCTCTTAACACTGCTTTTGCTGTATCCCACAAGTTCTGGTAATTCGTGTCTTCAGTCTCATTTGTTTCCAGGAATCTTTGGATTTCCTCTTTGATTTCTTTTATGACTTGCTGGTTGTTCTTCAGTGAGCTGTTTAGTTTCCAGGTACTTGGTATTGGTCTCCATTTTTGTGTACAATTAACTTCTATTTTCAGTGCCTCATGGTCTGAAAATAG
>JAJIBD010008136.1:0-30400 GCA_021461705.1 Cryptotis parvus
AAAAGAAAAAGGAAAATGAGACCTGGGAGATAGCGTAAACAGCTTAGCCAGCCGCAGTGCTGCACACAGGAAGCTCCGTTTGATTCCAGCATTGTGTTCCCTCAGCACTATTGGGAGTAACCTGTAAGCAGCAAAACCTGATAGTAGTCCGAATAATGGTAAACAACAATAAACAAAGGTTAAAAACATCTATATTCTAAAACAACAGACTATTTCTAGACTATATAGTATATCTTATACTCTTAAATTAGCAAAAGTTTCTTTACAAAATCAGAAGCATCACATACAAACTGAGACAAGGTTAGGTTTTCTTAAATTACATCATGAACATAGTTTATATTAATAGAGTACTTGAAAATGGAGCAAAATGTAGATGACCATATCTTCTATCTCCCACCCAAGAGCAAGTGCATGTCTATGATGGGAAGACTAAGTTCATTCCAAAATTCAGAAATAAATCCAGCAACGTCAGGTTAGATAGCTCAGTCAGCATTTGTAAATGGCTGGTATGGATTCGCTTGCGTTATCAGAACGGCAAGTCATCAGTGAAGCAGACGTGGTGTAGTTGCCGACCATCTGTATCTTCACTCCCATTCTTCCATTCTAATTGTTGCATGATGTACTCTCTAAGTAGTGGCGCTGAAGTTTTGCAGAAATGGTGACCCTGTCTAATTCTTTGACATCAATGATCACTTCAGAAGAATGGTGAGATCCTGGTGGTGAATCCAGAATACAGCCTACCAAGGATCTTGATGTATTGGGTTTGAACGCCTCTGTCATTTAGGGCTTCGATGACCATTGGGGTTCCACAGAATGAAAGGCTTTCTTTAAATCAAATCTCTCCATCAGAGACAAAGCAGCATTCTACTCTGGGTAACCTCTCTCAATGAGCTGATGGTTAATGTGGGACATGGTCGACAGTTGAATCCTTTCAAAGCTAGTTTTGTTTCATGGCTGTTCCTTCATCTAAGTGTTCTAAAAATAACTTGTTCAGATTTGATCTGTAAACTCAATAGGGGTATTGATGGTAGACAACAGCAGATGAATGAAAGAAGGTCTAGCTGCTAGATGTCTCCCTTCTTGAACAGTAGAACTCCTCGGCTGTTTTTCCATTGGGAGGCATCCTTGGAATCGAGACGTTAAAGTGGTAACGAGCAGGGTGTACTGAGGATGTACTGATATGTGGCAGATTCTTCCAGGTGTTCGGGTCTGACTTTTGTCTGGGTTTCTGAGGTTGTTCCCTTCTTTTTACCAGCTTTAATGGGTGTTGGATTTCAGATGGAGAATGTTGAGAATTCAGATATTCCATCCTGTGGAATTTTGTAGTGGTAAGGGGGATGTGAGCTGTCAAGAGAGATCTGAGTGAAGTCATGGACATTCTTCTCCATTATCTTTCTGGAAGATGCTGGTGGATCCATCAGGGCTTGGAGGTCAGACATCTTGGTCTCTATGGTTGGGCAAAGACCAGGCGGTGGGTGCAATGCGTGCTTTTCCCCAGGCTTCTGCTGTATCTTCCAGAATTTCTGCTTTTCTCTCTCTTGAGGTATCTTCTTTATCGCTTCTCTGCACCACACCGCAAAATGGATGTTAGCATTTGGTCGTATGGCTTGGGAGGCCTCGCGCCTTTTCCATGTTGGCGAATGAGCTCGGGTGGAGGATCTCTGAAGACAGGCGCCCTTTTTGTCTTTCTCTTAAGCATTTTCTTCCACACAATCATGGAGCTTGCTGAACCAGTCGGTTGTGTTCTTCAATGTTGTCCTCAATGATGGTATCTTCCCATGTTGCCGCAATGGTGCCAATCCTTAATTTCCAGTTGGTATCATTCTGGGGAGTTCACTTCTTAAACTTTGCAGCCTTTTTCCTTAGGAAGAAGGATTTGCAACGGTTGAGATGGTATCCGATCCTGGTTGGGAATTTGGGGATCAGCAACATCGGGCTCGAACAAAACCCCTTATTGAAGATGATGTGGTCAATTCTATTTGTCGAACTGTCCACCAGGGAGATTCCCATGTCCCACGTTTGCTTCAGCCCTTCTGGAACTTTGAGAGTCTCCCATGGAATGGTCTTGGTGAGACATGATGAACGCAGATAGTCTCTCATTCTGTTTGTTCCATTCTGGCACCATGGGTCCTAATGTGGAGTTCTTCAGCCCGATCTTCTCAGTTCTATCTTGGCATTAAAATCACTGACTTGATCTTGTAGAAGGTGTGGATTTTTTTTTTATAGGAGCTCACCCCCCAGTTCCCCATTGTGGAATTTCTGTAATTTCATCTTCCTTGTATGTGGATGTTGGTAAGGTGACGAATAGAAGAGAGAAACGCTGCTGGCTAGTGGGCCACATCTCTTCAAGTGTAATCGTCCTATCTAGTTTTTAGGCATTCAAATGAATCAATGTTCACGCATGTTCAGGTGTTGACATGGACACCAATGCCACCGATGCCTCTTTTCTGGGCCGCATGTTCCAAGCTGGAAACAATTTCTGTCTGCGTCAAATACAGCGTGGATGCGACTGATGCCTCGTCTCAGTGTGAGACCAAAAGACTCGCTAGAGTCATACTTGATCTTGCTACTGCGGTAAACTGAGATCCTCTATATATGTTTCTGGTGCCAGCGCATACGCATTGAAAGTACAGACACTGCTCTTAGTCCCCTTCATTCGCAGCCTAGGTTGGCCGTGGAATTTCATTTATAGCACTTCTGTTCATTTCTCTTACTGCTGCTGTATTATGGGCCTTTGAGGAGGTCAGAAAATAAACATTTTTGTTACTTAGTTTGTCATGGTCGAACACGATCTGACAGCTTGCCAGCCTCCTGGCCGTATGGCACTACTCCCCATTACCTCAAAGCGCTCTGAGTGGGTGGGTAGAATATTTCATGGTAATTTGCAGGTAAACCGGTCGCCGCAACGGGAAAGCTGGTATCTGCCTGCTGGCGTATCTAATCCAAGTGCTGTATTGATATGGGTTCAACTCATAGACAACTTCCTTTAAAAATTACCTCCAAACCCTTATAGAAAAGCTTTTAAAAAATCAGGAAAACAAACAAATCAAACATATTATGAAGTTGGATATCATAAAGCCTTATGCACCACTAGGTGTAGCAAAAAAAACAACAACAAAGAATTAAATGCTAATTAAAAATAGGCATGATTTATTAATGGGGGATTAAAAAAATGAAGAAATTAGAAAGATTCCACAAAGAGGGGATAGAAGATGCAAGTAACTGTGTACTGTTTTCAGTGAATTAGGTGATACCTGTATGGTAAATCCTTATTTAGTGTCATTTTGAAACTGACTTTTTTTTTTTTTTTTGCTTTTTGGCCACACCCGGCAATGCACAGGGGTTACTCCTGGCTCTGCACTCAGGAATCACTCCTGGCGGTGCCTGAATTCATATGGGATGCTGGGGATCGAACCTGTTTGACTCAAATCCTGGGCCAGCACAGGCCAGCCGCTGCGGCAAGTGCAAAGGCTCGCACCACTAGTTACTTCCACCCAGCCTCTGAAACTGACTTAAGGGAAAACACATTAGAATAAAACTCAGATCGTTGAGCTGGCTTTTGGTCAATGTCTCTGGGATTGTTTCCTCCCACACTCATTACTTCCAATATTAAGAAGAGACTTCTACTGGGTTCGACAGATAGTATAGGGATTAAGGTGCTTGCTCGTTTTTGCTGCTGCTGGACCCCAGTTTAATCCCAGTACCACATGGCCAGGAGTAAGCTCCAGGAGCAAAGTCAGGTGTGGCCCACCCAGTGGGGTTGGTAATTCATTGAAGGAAACAGGCTTTTTTGATTGGGACACTTCGTTACAAATACCTGCCACTTTGGTGTATGCCTCCTATAGAACATGCAATCCTATATATGCATTTCCCTCAAAGAATTCAGTGCATTAAAAGATTTGAGGGGCCAGAGCACAAAGCATGCAGAGGGTAGAAGGCCAGTTCTTTCGTACGCAGCCTGACATGGGGTCGAATCCTGCATCCCCAGAGGCTGGTTCCCTTGAACTCTGCTTGCCAGGAGTAATTCCGAGCAAAGAGCCAGGAGTAACTCTGAGAGCTTCTTGTGTGTGAATTCAAAAAGCAAAAATAAATAAAGAAATAAAGAAATAAGTAAAAGGTTTTGATATACCAGATAAAGTGAAAGAGATGATGGTGAGTGAAAATGTTACTTTTAGCATATATGATAAACATAAGAATTGCTACAGATTTTTTAAAAAATGGGTGGGGCATTTAGGTCAAACCCACTGATGTTCACGGCGGTGCTCAGGGGGGGGACCATATGGGATGCCAGGAATCGAACCTGGGCTCAGCATGAGTCGGCCATGGCGCAAGCAAACGCCCTACCCACTGCATATGCTCTGACCCTGCTTTCAACTTTTTATTCTATCATACGATATAATAAATTACCTTCCATAGTGTACTTTTACATAGTATGTGCTATATTGTATGTAAAGTAAATTTCCTGAAAGTAAAAATACTGAATCAAAATGTGTAAGTAGTACAAGGATTAAGCTCACTTTCTTGCATGGAGCCAAGCCCTTTTGATCCCTGATACTGCATATGGTATAGTGAGTACTGTCAAAATGAGCCTAAGTCATTGGGCCAGGAGTAACCCCTGAGCATTGCCGGGTATGACCCAAAAAAGAAAAAAAAAGTCGAAAGCAAATTATTAAAAGGTAGTCTAGTAGATAAAGCACATTTTCAATTTAGTAAATAAAGCATTTCCTGAACTTACAACAGCTGGAATAACAAAATTGAAGATAAGCAGATAGGTGGTAAATAAAAATAGAATGTCATGATATACATTTTATTTTAAAATGTGAAAAATTGCTGCAACTAGCATCTGTTAAGGAGAATACACGCAAATTTTATATTTATGGAATCTTGGAGAGGCATATTGAATTGGATGGAGGAGTAGATATAAGAAGCATATATATATAAAAATAAAGTTTAAAGTTTCCACATAGCTTTCTAATTTAGTCATCAAAGCAAATGAAGTGCAGTTTGTAATTAGACATGCGATGATTCCAGGTACACCCATTAAAACCTTAGCATAGGGAAAGGGAATTGTGAGAAATAATCTATACCAAATTAATTAAATAGTATTTGTACACTGGAGCTCAGTGGGGGTAGTTCATACGCCTTCATTCTCATAATGACACCTCATGGAAGCTTAAAAACACAATTTTTCAGTGATTTTCATGAGCTATCAAGAAGAGCTGCTTCCCAACAAAACTTGGAGGAAGAAAAATATATTTGTTCCGCCACCCATATAGGAAAAACATTTTATTTCTTTCTCAGACCATCAGTAAGATCAGAGTTCCAGCATCTGATAAATTGCTGAAAAAATACTTTCCATCCTTATTAGAACTATACAATTCTATGATTAACCCTTTCCAGTAGAATACAATAGTTGCAAACTTCTCTAGTAAATTGTTTTCTCCTTTGGGGAGTTGGGGTAAGGAGATTTCAAGAATTAAAATTGAACTGGACCTAGGCACAGGAATGATAATACAGAATTTAAGGCACTTACCTTGCATATGGCCAACCCTATTAGATTTGGACATTGCAGGTGGTCCTGACTATCACTGTCAGGAGTAATCTCTGAGCACAGAACCAAAGTAATTCCTTATCACCACTGGGTATTACCCACCCCCTGCCAAAAAGCAAAGAAAAACAAACAAGCAAACAAAACATCTGGACCTAAGGTTACGGGTCAACAACACTACTTGAGAATACTATAAAAAGCAGTCCCCAAGGATCACTGGAAATTCCTAAACTATTTAATAATGACAAATCAAATTCAAAGCTGGGTATGTGAATGTAATTGAGTAGAGAGAAAGCAATAACCAAAGGGGCAAAAACGGTTTACTGGTGTTAATTCAAAGTTTTTACAAAAATTATTTTATAATGTTTCCCAAAGAAAAAAATGGCACAAAAAGGAAAGTCTGACAATAACTAAAGATGAACACCTAAACTTGGACAATTTTTTTTTTTGTGTGGGCCACACCCAGCAGTGCTCAGGGCTTTACTCCTGGCTCTGGACTCCAGGGTCACTCTTGATGGGGCTCAGGGAAGCATATGGAGTGCTCTGTAAGCTCTGACTCTACCAAAGAGCCCTGATGAAGGGAGAGCTGGTATTTTTGTCAACCCCGGATCAAGTGACTCTTCTGTCCATGCATGGTATTTGTGTTATTATTAGCCAGGAGAACCAGCATATAACCTTTATTTCTGTCACAGTCTCTGTTCCAAGACTCAAAAGCTCTGGAATTATGGACTCATTTTATATTTTTGAACAATCAGTGAGGTAGATACTAGTATTCCCCATTGTGCAGGTGAAAACTGAAGCATGACGGAGGACCAAGCAGGCAGTCTGTCAGGTTCTCAGTGTTCAAACTTCAAACCCAGCACACAAGCCAGCATCCCCTGAGCAATGTCATTCTTCCTTCTCCCCACCTCCAATAGTGAAAGCCATCTTAGTAAAAAAAGATGGAAGGCTTCCCTTTCCCACCTTCAAGCTTGTTCTATAAAGCTATAGTCATACAAACAGTGTGGTATTAGAATAAGCACAAACCCTCAGACCAATGGAACAGAATTCTGAGTCCATGGACATATTGCCAGGTTTACAGGCAGTTAATCTTCAATAAAGGACTTTTTTTTGTTTTAATTCTTCAGCAACAGCTACAGGTTATTCCATCTCACTAGACTAAAGACACCATTTCCTACAATTTTGCTTCAGGATGCTTGCTCTTTCTGACCTTTGCCACCCTAGTGAGGAAAAGTAACTAGTAGCTTCAGATACCTCTGGTCATGCCACTATCAGCTTTTCTGAAGAAAGTTCATTTCCACAGATCAGTGTTTCCTGATGCTCTAACACAGAGCACAGCTCTTAAAGGGATATCAAAGACCCAGCTCAATTCTAGTAAGGTGTCATTAAATGTTAGCACTGCTCACAATAAGTATCAATTCACTGAGTATAAGATATTCTCAGGTTGGGCTGGAGTGATAGCACAGTGGATAGGGTGTTTGCCTTACAAGCAACTGACTGGGTTTGATCCCCAGCATCCCATAAGGTCCCACAAGCACAACCAGGAGTAATTCCTGAGTGCAAAGCCAAGGAGTAACCCCCTGATCATTGCCAGGTCACGATCACGATCACGATCTTCCCGTTGATCATCTATTTGCTAGAGCGGGCACCAGTAATATCCTCCATATGTCCTGTCTCATGCCAGTAGAGCCAGGGGGCATCGGCTTACAGGGACATAAAGAGCCTTAAACTATTATATTAAGTCATGGGAATGACCTAATATAATAGTTACTGGAATTTGGCATATCAAATACAACACGAGAAGCTTGCCAGGCTTGCAAGCGGGAGGCAAACTCTTTTTAAACACCTCCAAATAAAGCATTTATTGATGAACCGCGTGGCTGTGCAAGCCAGGCTGTGATGGGCTGGTCGGCAGGGTGGAGTTCTGACGAGAGGGAAGTCCAAATGTGGAAAATGGCACCCGTGGAGTGAGGGGGTGGTCTGGCTTGTTGTGAGGCTCTGCCGAGGTGGTGGGCCAGGGCTAGAACCCGCCATGCCTCCCTGACTCCCTCATGAACGGCTGTGCACAGGGAGAGCAAGGAACAGCTCTGCCCCATATGTGAGAGTCTCTGGACCAGCATACCTGGGCCGGATTGAGGAAAATCTGCTGCAGGGGTGGGTGTCAATGATCCAGGCTGTGATGGGCTGGTCTGCTGGGTGGAGTTCTGACGAGAGGGGAAATCCAAATGTGGAAACCATTGCCAGGTATGGCTCAAAAAAAAAAAAAAAAACCATCTGGTTTTTTAAAATATTTATTTCATTGATTTCAATTAAATACTGAAACAACTCCTGACTACGCACAATTCAAACTATTGCTTATAATTTACTTACAACCATTAACCCAGGAAACCCAGGTTTGTTTTGTTTTTCTTTTTCTTTTTGGATCACACCCTGCAATGCTCAGGGGTTACACCTGGCTCTGCATTCAGGAATTATTCCTGGCGATGCTGGGGGACCATATGGGATGCCAGGGATGGAACCCCTGTTGACCGCATGCAAGGAAAACACTTTACCTGCTGTGCTATCGCTCTGGCCCCAGGAAACCCAGGTTTGGACATAGACCTTAGTTTTGTTTTTTGTTTGTCTCCTTTGGATCATACCAGTCATGCTCAAGAGCTACTCCTGGCTCTGCTCAGGGGATCATCTGTGGTACTGGGACTCAAAAAGGGGTTCACAAATAAAAGGAAAGCACCTTACCCCTGGACTCAAGTTTAAAGAAACATTGTACTATTGCTGGAGAACAAAATAACTCATCAAATATCCAGACCACTAGCTTCCATTCCAGAGACACTGGGATGCCTCCATGTTCTTTTTTTCCCTCTAGGGATGTTCTCACCAGAATAATTTTCTATTCATCTGATTAAAAATAAAATATTAATATTAAAATGATTAAGCTTCCCTTAAGTGCCACTTCCTATGGGCCTGCAGCCATTGATACTTTCTTAATTTAGCTTTGCCAATATATATCACTTTATCTGCACAAGTTTCCAGCTTATCTGAGGTGCGCTGTTCGCTTTTGCTTCTGACAGGCTTGCTCCTTCTCATTTCCATCTTAAATTGGTATGGGCCAGAGAGAAAGTGCAGTGGATACTTTCTTGCCTTGCAGGCATCCGCCCTGGGTTCAATTTCCTGCACCCCACTGGTCCCTGAGCCCTGCCAGGAGAGACCCTAACAAAGAACCAGGAGTCATGAGCTCCGCCAAGTGTGAACCCAAAACAAATAAACAAATCTGTGCCACTTTATCTCTTTCAAAACTTAGTGCTTTAAATCTAATTTACTTTCATGAAATTAATACACACTTTAGTTCATAAAATCAAAAAGTGTTGAAGTTTATAATTGTTAAAAATCAGAACAAAACCATAGATCCGAGCCTTCCATTCTCCTTTCCTGCTACCAAAACAATAATGTTCAATTCAGTACTTTCTTTTTTTTTTTTTTTTTGCTTTTTGGGTCACACTCGGCAATGCTCAGGGGTTTCTCCTGGCTCTGCACTCAGGAATTACTCCTGGCGGTCGTCGGGGGACCATATGGGATGCCGGGATCGAACCCAGGCCGGCAGGGGCCGGCCGCATGCAAGGCAAACGCCCTACCCGCTGGGCTATCGCTCCGGCCCCTCAATTCAGTACTTTCTTAGAGAATTTAGACATAAGACAGCTTGCCCATTCAAAATGGACAACCAACATTGTATTACATTGATTTTTCAATATTATATTTTGTTACTACAGAAGTATCCTACAGTGAGCATAAGTAACCTCGCCACTAATACACTGACCAAAATTTTAATGAAATTACAATTTATCTTACTTTTCCATGTTTAATTTAATGTGTTAAGAATTAGTTTATTCCTTACAAACAGCAATTAATAAATGGTTCTTTTTGCCCCTCTTCAAGATCACCTTCTGTGAATCTTTCTTATTTATCCTTCTTTAGAAATTTAGCTGCATTGGACTGGGATTGGGGAGACAGTTGTCTTTTTTCAGTTTCTTTCTCAGGTTTTGAAGTAGAGTCAGAAGTAGGTAAGCTACACATCTCTCGCTTCCTGCATTGCCACCGACCCTGCCATTCCCTGCACAACTATCTAACTCCATCATGCAGGGTAAGATTGTAACTTCTCAGACGAAATTTACAGTTCCAGTAAGAAATGAAATTCTGAATCTCACCAGCAAACACATTCATAGATATTTCACATGCCAGAGAATCCAAGAGCTAAGAAAAGGACCAGGAACTAGCTCCTCACACCAATTCCCTTCACAAACACCAAGTCAGCAATCTGAAAAAGCTCGCTCATCGAAACTGGAAACACAATAGTGGATCACCTTGCACTGATCGGAATGTTTGTAAGGATGAACAGAAAGCACTCACTTTAAAATGCTTGGTGCGTGATCGGAAGAGAGTAGAAAGGTCAAAGTGCCTCGCACCACCTGGTTTAATTCCCCATGCAACACAGAGCTCCAAGCTTTGCTGAATGTGGCTCTTGAGGTTCCAGAGAACCATGGAAGTGGCCCATGGAGACCCTGCTGGTTCTCAGCTCCACAGAGCACAGCTTTGGATGCTGACACTGACTCACAGGCCTGGCCGGCTCACTGTGGGAAGGGTTGGCAACCCCTGAGGACAAAAAGGAAAAAGTGTTTATCCACATATAGTTTTATTTTTGGTTTTTATTTTTTAATCACCATGAATTGCCAAGTTATTCATGATAGGGTTTCAGATGTAGAATGTTTGCACACCAAGAGCTGGAATGATAGACCTGCAGGTAGGGCATTTGCCTTGCATGCGGCCGACCTGGGTTCAATCCCCAGCATCCCATATGGTCCCTGAGCACTGTCAGGGAGTAATTCCTGAGTGCATGAGTTACCCCTGAACATTGCTGGGTGGACCCAAAAAGCAAAAAAAAAAAAAAATGTTTTTACACCAATCCCTTCACCATTGTCCATTTTCCTCCAATTTCCCCAGTTCAGGTTATTTTTTTTTTTAGTTAAAATCCCTATTAGACAATTGTTTCAGGAAGACCACTTTAGGGGGCCGGGGCAATAGGACAGTGGGGCGAGCATTTACCTTGCACAAGGCCCACCTGGGTTTTGATCCTGGCATCCCATACAGTCCTAGGAAGCACTGCCAGGAGGAATTCCTGAGTGCAAAGCCAGGAGTTAGGCCTGAGCATAGTCAGGTGTGACCCGAAAAAAAAAAAAAAAAAGCAAACAAAAAAGGCCAAACCATAAAAACCACCACTTAACATTAAGTCTCCACATGCCAGTCTTCTGAAAATGTGAACTTCACTTTCTCTTTAACCAGTCTCCAACTTCAACTCCCGTCACTTTTCTTCCAGACAACCTGTTATCTGATTGTAAATACCTTTAGTAAGATAACCCTGCATTTGAATGGGCAGATAGCTTGAAGTTTCAATAGTCTCACTATCTAATGATCTGGGGCACACTAGTTCTATTGCTGGTTTGGTAAAATAAAAAATAAAAGCATTGACCATAAGAGAAGAATTAGAGAAGATAATATAGATTAAGCAGTTGGAAACTTAGCTTACGGGCAGCTATATACAATGAATTTATTTTAATAAGCATTTTTAAATTCAATGCCCATTTTTGGACTGTCTACCACCTTCTACTGCTACAGAGAATGGCCATGCTCACAAGAAGTTAAATTCCTAAACTCATACTTGTTCTCTTGAGGGTTATAATCCTGTTTTCTTGTATGTTTTCCAATTTATCAAAACAGGCAGATTCAACTCTCTCCATCTCTTCCCATTCTCCTTCTGTGCTTTTGAACTTCCATGTGTTGTTTTGATCACATTCTAATCAGGGAATCTATCATATCAAAGTTGCAAATTCCTTCCCCAAGGTTCTTTTTTTTTTTTTTTTTTTGGTCCACACCCAATAATGCTCAGAAGTAGCTCCTGGCTCTGCACTCAGGAATCATTACTGGTAGTTCTCGCAGGATTATACGGAATGCAGGGAATGGAACCTGGGTCAGCCGCATGCAAGGCAAACTGTCCTGCCCACCATACTATTGCTCCAACCCCTCCCCAAGATTCTTTATCTCTTTTATCCCAATACTTTGTCTTACTTTATACAGGACCAGGAAACTGAAGTGCAGTGAAGTCACTCGCTTACCTTTCCTTCATGGGCCAGGGTAGAGTATTTCAGACTTGCATCTGAAGATTTAGCCAGGAAGGTACTGAGGTCTCCAGAGCTCCTGCTCTTAACTGTGAAACCAGAAATCTATTAGTTCAACTCTAAAGGCTCTCACAGCTGTTTCTGTTTCCACTGTTTCTAGATCAAAAACTTCCGAACAGAGCTGAATTTTCTTGGAATACATTTATCACCTGTAAAGTGTTTCAAGTGTCTCCCCAGAAAATGGGATAATTCCCCAGTATGTCAACCACTGGGAGTTTCTAGATAATAGGAGATTTTTTCAGGACTAGATAAACGAACATTAAGTTCATGAAAACTTCTTCCATTTATAATGTTGCCTACAACACTCCCTGAAACAGCAGTTTGTTAGGACTTGCGAGGCCAAGCGCCCATCACTTTAGGCTTGCCCTAATCAGTAATCTCATCCTGTCTATCTAATCTCATCCTCGCCCATGGCCCAGCACTGCATCGATGGAGACTGAAAATTGCAAGGCACACCAGTTGTTTTGTTTCTTGCCTCAACTTTATCTAGGCCTCAGATTGCTATCACCTGTAGAGTCTTAGAAAGACAATTCCTGGGCCCCTAACCCCACACCCATATCACCAAGAGGCTTGATGCAGGGGAGAGTTGATGGAGAGATGATGGAGAGTTCAGATGTTGGAATTTAAAAGAGAAAGTCCCTCAGGTAATTTCGGGAGATAATTTAAATTTGCTGTTGTCTGTGAACAACTACTGCCACACCACAACATTTGAACCGGAACCGTTCCTCCAACTTCCCCAACATTTGTAAGACCTAATTCCCTATATCTCAAAAAGTGATGACCTTGGGACCTGAACAGTGCTACAGCAGGTAAGGCATTTGCCTTGCACACAAACATCCTGTGTTCAATCCCGGCAATCCATATGGTCCCCTGAGTACCGCCAGGCCTAATTCCTGAATGCAGAGCCAGTAGTAACCTCTGAGCATTGCCAGGTATGACCCAAAAGAGAAAAAAAAAAAGTGACCGACCATGAAGGTCAGAAAGAGCACTATAGGTAAGGGGCTTTGCATGCAGTTGACCCTGATTTGGTCCCCCAGAGAGATGGTACAGCATGTTGGGTGCTTGCCTTGCACACGACCAACCTGGATTTGATCCCTGGCATCCTGTATGGTCCCCGAGCACCGCTAGGAGTAATTCCTGAATGCAGAGCCAGGGGTAACCCCTAAACATCATTGAGTATGACCTCCCCACCCAAAAAAAAAAAAAAAAAAAAACAGGGGCGGGAATAATAGGACAGTGGGGGTGGAGGGGAGTAGGGTATTGGCCTTGTATGTGGCTGGCCTAGGCCCGATCCCTGGTACTCTATGTTCCCCAGAATGATCCTGTAGCAGAGACAGAAGTAAGCTCTGAGCACCACCAGGTGCAACCCACCCCCGACAACAACAAAAGATTGCTTCAGCAAAACAAATGTGAAGGAATGGGACAATGAGAACACCCCAACTGAAGACCACCTGCCTCCAGATCAGAGTTCTGTGAGCCTCACCTCACAATGCTTCCTACCACTGTAAATCCGATTCATCAAGTGTCCCTCTCAGTTCTGACATGATCCATCTGCCTGCTGGCTCTGTGACACTGTGTTGTCATCACATGGTCCTGTAATTTACCAGAATGCTTATTGCTCTTTTCGCTCATTTTCGATAAGGATTCGAGAATGTGTGTGCTATGGATTACTAAACACTGGAAGATAAAATGAAGAGTAAATAAGCAGTCCTCATTCTCAAGAAACCCACTCTGGTGGAGAAGGCCTTCAGATAATTGCCTAAGTAAATATGAAATTACGTCTGTGCTTTGGGTGAAAGCAGCTGTAGCAGATGCAGGATTCATTCTTGCTAAGTATTTCAAACGCTTCTGGTGGCAGAGCAAGGGAAAAAGGCTTAGAGCAGTTACATTGCAAGCTCATGGTCCGAGTTCAAATCCCTGGTGTCCCACGTGTATCAGGCTCAGCATGACTCTGGCAGCTCTTTTGTCTACAGTGCTGCTTTCAACTTCAGCCCACACACAAAAAAGATGCAAGGGGTGTGAAGCCGCTCTGACAGTTTATCCCATTGATTACCTGGGAAGATGCAGCTGCTCTGGACAGCTAGGTCGGTGTCCCCTTCGTCTCTCATGACTACATGTATGGCATTACAAAAGTTCCACTCTCGGAGGAAGAGGTGTTCTTTTTTTTTCTTTCCTTTTTGGGTCACTCCTTTCTCTTCACTCAGGAATTACTCCTGGCAGTGCTCAGGAGGACCATATGGGAGTTCCGGGATCAGTGAATGGGGTTTCAAGGCCCCTACTACGGCAAATCGCCCTACCCGCTGTACTATCACTCTGGCCCCCAAGGAAGAGGTGGTCTTTTTCAAACAGGACCATTCTGTGGTCAAGGGTATATGAGCCCTCCCAAAAACCTCAACTAAAGGGTGTGACCCAATCGCAAAACACCCTGCTGTGAAAAAAAGATGAGTCAAAAGTGGTTGAACAGGAGGTAAAGTACTTGCCTTGCAAGTGCCAGACCCACGGTTCAATCCCCAGAACCTTCATATGGTCCCCCAGCACTGCCAGGAGTAATTCCTGAGTGTAGAGTCAGGAACATCTCAGAACATTGCCAGGTCTGACGCCCAAGAAGCAAAAAAAAAAAAAAAAACAAAAATACCAACAGTGCCGTTGGAAGTATGAGCCTACAAGGACTGCAATGAAGGAGTGTGCAGCATTGAGAATCACCTGGTGTCACCCCGTGTGAGAAAAAGGTTTGAACGGTGTGCAATCATGTGCCCACACACACACACACACACACACACACACACACACACACACACCACACCACACCACCACAACCCAGCCAAATGATCCTGAGCATCGCGGGAGTAATACTGCCCCACTCCCCTGCCAGCAGCAAGTGGACCCAAAGCAAAACTAACAAAGTGTGAACAGTGAGGCATGAGTATCTATGCAGTCGTCCCCCACCCCTCCCGTCACTGCAAGATCGGCGACAAAGAAATTTAAAGAATACAGCGATTTACACATAGCTAAGAGCTGAATGAACCAGAATTAGCAAATATAAGGTTACCCTGGCAACCGTCTCTTCTGCACGCACCACGCAGAGCCTTCAGACAGGACACATATTCCTCACCCCTCCCAGCGCCCTTTCTTCAGCTTCTGGGGGTTGGGGACAAGGGAATGGTGACATTCTAAGGTTCAACCCTGCTTCCCATTGTAGTTTGACCAGAGGTGACACAGCCAAGAATGCTGTGTCCAAAATGGAGCCAGAGCCTCCTCCTGGTCCCACTGCATGCCTCCTGTTGCCGAAAGGTCTGTCCCTCCAGCTCTACCTTGTCCTATGGGCCCAGTCTACTTTGATGAGCTCAGGGGCGGGGGGTAGGAGAGGACTTGGGGAGGTCACTTGTGCAGGACCAAGCGGCAGTTCATCTCAGTGGTGCCCTTATGTCTCATGTGTCCTCACTGCTTAAGGCACTTGCTTTGCACACAGACGACCCAGGTTCAATCCCCAGCACCACATACAATCCTCCAAACACCTCCTGGTGTGGCCCAAATTTAAAAAAAATGTGGTTCCTGTGAAGTACTGTGGTTTGGGCAATAAAATGGCCATTTGTGACATCCTGCAACTGCTCACTGACAAAAGCTCCTTTCTTGTGAGTTTGGAGCCAGTTAGGCCAACAGTTCATTCCCCCAATGAACTGCAGTGACTCCCTTGGCCTACTGCAATTCCAGGGGATGCTTGGGATTCCCAGTGCTGTAAAGTGCAGTCTGCAACATGCATGCAAAGTCTCGGAGGCTGGGAGGGCCCCTGTGCTGGATTGCCGCTTGTTCAGTCCCGTCTCCTACTTGCCAGCCCTGGGTTTTGTATTGCAAATGTAAGGTTGTTTTCCCTTCCCTTCGCTGTACGCCCTTTATGGATCCAACCACCTGGACATCCTTACCACAAAGGTCACGGAGTTGTGTCAAAGCACTAGTTGATGAATAGAGACATGCTTCTTATACAGACATAAATGATATCAAAGCTTTTATTAAGTCAGCAATTAGTGTGACAACCAGATGAGTTGACGCCAAGAATTTACACCGATCATCAGAAACACCAAGACACTAAACTTGCCTAGATCCAATACAAACCATTTAAAGGACAATAAATCCCCAAACAATAAAAAGCCCCAAATTTTATAATTTAATCACTTTTAGACAATGTTTCAGTAACACTGACAGTAAATACTAAATTCCCGTGTGTGTGTGTGTGTGTGTGTGTGTGTGTTTGGGTATGGGTTCAGGGAACCATAATGGATGCCAGGGATGGAACCCAGGTCAGCCTCATCCAAGGCAAGCACCCTAACCCACTGTGTGGCTTATGTTTGGGAAAACAAGTCCTTGGCAATCAAATTCCCAGAGGGAAGAGAAAGATTGAGTGTGAAGAGCTAGGAAGCCAGGATGCCCAGTGCGGGTCTAGCCCTTATCTGAGCGCCCTCATCATTTCAAACAATGATCTCACTTTCTCACCTGTCTAAGCAGAAAGGCTTGCATGCCTCCTGGTGATTTGAAAAAAGAAAACATTCTTTTCTTTTTTCAGCAAGGCAAAGTAGTTTCACATACTTAGAAAGATATAAGAGGAGAGAAAGGAATGTGCTCAAGAGAGGAAGGACTTGAAAAGCAAGTTGGGGAGTTAGATGTTCAGGAGACCATGGGATGGAAAGAGGAAGCCCTGAGCAACATTTTCTAAGCTTAAATCTTTACAGAAAAAGATGTCAAGTCTTATTGAAACCAACATGTCTAAATATGCTTCCTCTACTTCCTCTATCAACTGGATAACATTTTTGGAAATCTGAATAAAATCAGACCACCGAGGAGCCGGAGCGATAGCCCAGCGGGTAGGGCGTTTGCCTTGCACGCAGCCAGCACATGACGGCCTGGGTTCGATCCCGGCATCCCATATGGTCTCCCCAGCACTGCCAGGAGTAATTCCTGAGTGCAGAGCCAGGAGTAACCCCTGAGCACCACCGGGTATGACCCAAAAAGGCAAAAAAAAAAAAAAAAAGAATCAGACCACCAACCAATGTAAGTATGCTTTCTTTCTGCTTTTGTTTTAGGAGTCACACCCAGTGGTGCTCAGGCCTTACTCCTGGTTCTACTTGTGGTGATCACTCCTGGCAGGCTCAGAGATCAGATATGGTGCTAGGGATAGAACCAGGTCAGCCCTATTTAATCATGCTTACCCAGTGCTTTTTGGGCACAAAAAAAATTCAAAACAATTTGCTTTTTTTTCATTTGTTTGACTTGGGGCCACACCTACCCAGCTCAGGAATCACTGGCAGTGCTCAGGAGACCAAATGTGAACCCCAGTAGACCACACACCAGCCCAGAGCCTCAAACCCTGTAAATCTCTCCCAGACTTAGAACTGTTTGATATGAATGTTCCAAAATAAGGACCCAAGTATTTTTAGTTGGGAGGGGCGGGAAGGAGCAATGCAGGCATACCCAGCAGTGCTCAGGACTTAGCTCTGGCAGAGTGCCGGGCACCATACGGGAGCTCAGAATCCAACCCAGGTTGCTGCTGTGGGTAAAGCAGGGCTCTGCCCACTGTAATCTCTCTCTAGGCTCCAGGGTCCAGATCCATACCTGTCACTTGAGGAAAATTTACCCTGACCCTCCAATTCTACATGTGAGTTTTATGATCTATGGCTATTAAAAATAGGAGATTAAGCATAAAATTTCTCTTAAACCAAAGTCCCTGTCTTCAGCTCTGAAGACCCAAAACAGGCTATAGAGAAAAATATTTTTTCAGTCATCAGACTGAAAACAGAACAGTAAATACAAGACACTATTACAATGGATAGTTTAAAAAAAAAATCAACCCCGGGGCAATAGTCCACTGGGTAGGGCATTTGCCTCGCATGTGGCCAACCCAGGTTCGATCCCCGGCATCCTATATGGTCCCCCGAGCACCACCAGGAGTAATCCTGAGTGCAGAGCCAGGAGTAAGCCCTGAGCATTGCCGCGTGTGATCCAAAAAGCAAAAAAAAAAAAAAAAAAAAAAAAAAAGCCCCGTTTTCAGGCTTCAAGAAACCTAATTTTCCTTGTAATTAAAAAAAAAAAACTGAATACTTAAAAATAACTTACAGGGTTGGCGTGAGAGTACTGAGGGAGGGCACCCACCTTGCATGTGGCAACCCAGTTTCAGTCCCCAGTATCCATCCATTATGGTCCCTTATGCCCTGCTGGGAGTGATCACCAGGCAGAGCCAAAAGTAAGCTCTGAGCACTGCTGGGTGTGGTCCCCAATCAAGCATATCAATGGTTAAAATTCTCCTCTAACACTTTTTCCCTACCCTGATAAACTATACCAGAAAACTAAGCCCTTCCCCCTTTGGAATGGTAAACATTAGGGAATCACAACATTGTCCTTCGTGGGATGGCTGATTCTATGGCAGCATGACGTTCTCCTCAAATCTAAAGTCCTAGTGGTAACCAATGTAATCTGCAGCATTAGTTCTTCACCTCACACTGCTTCTCGGCTTTCCTCAGCTCATGCTGTGTTTGCATTCTTGTTCTACATTGTGCAGGGTCCTTCAATTCTTGCCGCTCATGACTCAGCATCCATGTAACTGCTTCCATTAAATGGGTGCTGAAAGTCTCAAGAATACAATGGGAACCCAGGCCGGAGCAATAGCACAGCGGGTAGGGCATTAGCCTTTCACGTGGATACCTGAGTTCAATCCCCGGCATCCCATATGGTCTCTCAAGCACTGCCAGGAGTAATTCCTGAGCGAAGAGCCAGGAGTAACCACTGATGTGACCCCCAAAAAAAAAAAAACACAAAGGGAACCAGTGCAAGCGAGTAAAGTTGATTCCAGACTACGCTAGTTTGTTCAGGAGTGGAAAAAAAAAGTTATAATAAGATTGCTTAGGTGAGATACAAAACCAGTTATTACTCCTTGGGGCAACAAAACGAACATCTTCAGGAATTTCTGGTGCACCAGATAACCCTCAAGTAATGGTCCTGAGTGGCAGGAATCTTACTGGATTGCTTAACAGAAATTCCTCAACAAAGGCCAAGCCACTCACTCTCCATTGTCTTCAATTTCCCATGAGGGAAGATGGCAAGTTAATAGCCACAGTGCCTGCTGGGGGACAGATGCTGAGCGAGTCGGAGGGCGAGCCTCCATCTGGGACACAAAGAGAAAAGACAGGCCTGACCGCACCCTGGAAGATAAGATTTGAGAAATTATAAATGAGGCGTCCCTCTGTGACATCATGGAATGACAGCTGCCCATACTCGTAGTAGAGAAAAACCCCCGATTCTGCACATGTGCTCCTGCAAAGAGACCCTTTTCAAAGGGGGTCACCCAGTAGGTACAATGGTTCCCCATCACAGACCTTGTGAGTAGGATTTTACGTTCAGATCCTTTAAGCCTGTCGCCCCTTATGTCACCATCGGTGTGGATGCCCAGCTGCCATCTGACTGCCTTTCCCACCTCCACCTCCCAGTAGTGCCACCCTGAGGTCAAGGCCTCCACACCCAACACTGTGGCACTGAAGTCAAACTTCCTGGGGTTGCCAGGTGTGGTCTGCTGGGCAGCTCTGAGTCTCATACTTCTCAGATCCTTAGATAAGACCAGACAGGGTGAGCTGTATTCGGATCCATGGTTACAGGTCCTGCAGGGAGGGAAAAAATAATCAGTTTAGCACAGGGATTCAGTAATGCCCACACCAGAGACCAACGGTTTCCAGCACAGTGGTGAATCCCAAGGAGGGGATAGGACGCCTCAGCACTGGCATGACAGAAAACTTAGAAGTCTTCTTTCAAGAAATGGACCTCACAGAGTGGAGGATCCCGACCAACTAGCACAATACCTATTTCTCAGGGGGTGAGCCAGCACCCTCACTTAGAAATCTACCTCCTAGGGCCGGAGCCATAGAACAGCGGATAGGATGATTCCCTTGCACACAGCCACCCCAGGTTTGATCCCCAGTATCCATATGATCCCCCAAGCAGCACCATGTGCAAGTCCTGAGATCGCCAGGTCTGACCCAGAAAGAAAAAAAAGAATCTGCCTTCTGAACCGGAGACCTAAGCTGAGACCATTGAAACTTCATAATGTGTCTATCAATTGAAGGTGGGGGTGAGGAGGGACTATGGGAGCACTGGTGAAGGGAAATTGACACTAGTGGGAGATCTGGTGCTGAAATATTCTGTACCTAGAACCCAAAAGTACTTTAATAAAAAATTAAACAAACCAACCTTCTGTAAGTGAAAAATCTGAGAGCCCCCTTCATCTGCACGGGAGGCTACTCCCAAACCCCTCACCCATTGCCAGGGATGTGTTTGGGGACAGTGTCATCATCCATGCCGGAAAACACTGTTTAGAGGAATGGTATCAATGTGACCAGGAAGGAGCTGCAGAGAGAGGAAGAACACGGCAAAGGGCTATGTATGGGCTAGTCGCCCTTAGTTGACAAGTAAGTCTCAACCCCCAGAGGCATGTGCCCAGGCTGCTGTACAGGCTGTTGCCATCCAGCCCTCCCCAACGGCTGGGTCCAGCCGGAGCCCCCAAAGAGCCTCTTGGAGCCAGGCAAAGTAGGAAACACCAGGCTCAGCGGACAAAGTTGACTCTCCACTCTTCCCCGTGACTAAACTGTTCTCATCCCAAGTGCACCAGAGCCTGACACAGAGGCCAGGAAACGACTGCCGGGAGGCCCCAGATAGGGGGTGATTCACAAGAGAAGCAGATTAGCAGCAGAAGCGGAAAATCTCTTAAGCATCTTCCAGAGAAGTCAAGCGTGAGGGTCGGAAAAAGGAGCCAACAGGCTGAGTGAGGGAGGCCTTGGTGTCACTGCAGCACTTCGAGTGTGGACCTAAAGCTAAAATGCTTAATTGTCTTTAAAGAAAACTAAGCTAAGAAAGCCTGATAAAACGGAGATTGACTGACTATCCCTTCTCTGATCTCTTTCTACCCAGCAGCTATTATGATTTCTCAGGGTTTGGTCCAGTCATCAGTTTTACTACCTGTACTCTTTCCCCCTTTGGTGACTTGATGAAGCCTGAATTTTATTTTTCTGGTGGTGTGGTTGCAGGGGGGGGGGCAGGGGTGTGTGTGAGTTTACAACCACATCCATCATTGCTCAGGGGACGGTATGTGGTACTGGGATGGAAATCAGGCCATCTGCATGAAAGGCAAGCACCCTACCCACGGTACTATCTCTCTGGCCCCTCAAACTTCAATTTTAAATATCTTTCATAGGTACATTACTTATGCAAACAAGGTACCCCTGGGGCTTGAGTGAAGGTGCAGCAGGTAAGATGCTTGCCTTGCACACAGCTTACCTGGATTTGATCCCCAGCCCCACATATGGTTCTCCAAACACCACATGAGTGATCCTTAAGCAAGAGCCAGGGGTAATCCCTGAGCACAACAAGGTAAGGCCCCAAAACAAGAACAAAATTTTCCTACCACCAATATTTCAGTTCTTCCTTTTCAGAGAATGTCACTTACTGCTTGAGTTGAACAAGCAGACCTAGAGTGGGTGGCCTTTATTTCTTTCTTTTTTCTTTCTTTCTTTTTTTTTTTTTACTTATTAGGTGGGTCACACCCAGCAATGCTCAAGGGGTTACTCCTGGTTATGCACTTGGGAATTACTCCTGGTGCTGCTTGGGAAACCATAGGGATGCAGGGGGACCAAACTCAGGGTCAGCCACATGCAAGGGAAACACCCTCCCTGCTACTTAACTTCCTAATCCACAGCAAGTTGTTTTGTCAAATATAAATTTCTAGGCTTAGAGTCCCATAAGCTTCATTAAGGAGGAATGAAACATAGCCATAACTTGAATTTTAAATTTTGCATGCCCTACATTCTGAGTATTGCCACAGGACTCACAAAAACAAACAGGAGTTCTCTGCAGACAGGGGTGGGCATGGGGACACAGACCTTCATTCTGGACCTTTGAGGATTTCTGAAAATAGTCAAGGGAAAATGGAAGGTTTACTCTAAGAGTCATTAAACACAAGCCCACAAAGAAAGTGCTTTTGAGTGAGACTAACAGGAACTTCAGAAATAGCTTATTTGACAAAGAACAAATAAGTTATCCACAATCAAAAAAATAACTTAAATGAAACTTGTTTTATTCTGTTTTGGGGTAACATCTGGCAACGCTCAGGGGGTTACTACTGGCTCTGTGTTCAGGGACCACCTCTGGCAGGCTTGGGGGACCTATGGGTTCAGTCCTGAGCACAGAGCCCAATAAAGCTCCTGATTACTGTTGGATGACAGGCCTAGCTAGATTGGGAGCTTTGCTGTTTAATCTATTTACTCACAGTTTAATCTATTTACATGTTCTTAAGCCAGGGTTCATGTAAAGAGATCTCTTTTGTATAAATATTGATGGAGAGTGTGGCATTTACAGAAGTCACCTTGACTCTGAATGAGTAACTACTGAATTATCATTATATATCTACTATAACTTCTATGTTATCTAGATTGGGCACAGCTCCTTGATATACCCACTGGTCCCAGTGTGGGATAGTTAGAATTTACCAGGAGACTACCACCCTGGCTGAGTTGAGACTATCATTTAAGATTATAGGAAGGATCATACTAGTTTGCCCACAAGCAGGCAAGTGTGACTCTTTCAGTATATGGAGAACAAGATACTCAGAATCACCCTGGTGCAGATAATAAATAAGGACCTTGTGGGCACCATCTAAATTACATGAAGCCATGAAAGTAAGATGTATTACTTTATACCAGCCTCTCCTCTCTCCAGTGTTTCATATAAGAGACAATCTCAGAAGAAGGGATTAGTCCTTGACATAATCATTTATTTTTACCTGTAATAGGGTATGGCACCACCCTTCTACACTCTTCTACTCTCTAGCAGCTGTTGAGTTTGTCTTTGTTGACAGGATCCTCCCTGAAGTTAGGATTACTTTGGTGTATATAAGAAGATTGACTTGAGATACTGCATCCACTCTGGCAAGATCCTCTTTGGTGGGAGACTGGGGCCCTCGTGCATGGTCCAAGTTCTGACCAGAGTCAGAGGTCTTCCATTATAGTGGATTGTGGTGGTCGAGCCTGTTCTACTAAAAGCCTTTTGGAACTGCGCCAGACTTGTGAGTTTTCATCCATTCCCCGGCAGCCTTGGCAGTAGAAGAGAACTTCTATCCTGATACTGTTGGGGACTCCAGCAACTCCCCAACAGATCACCACTGGATGTGGTCCATCCAATCACCCACACCCCAGAAGAAAATGTGCTTAATATGTTCCAGTCCCAGAATTAAACTAAATTTAACTAAAACAATGTACTTAATAATTCAACAACCATTCATGATAAACTTTCACCACCAAGTTTCACAACTACAAAAAAGCCTACAACTGGGAACTTAAAAGTACAAGACTGAATGCTATCAAAAACTATTGAAGCATGGGGCCGGAGCGATAGCCCAGCGGGTAGGGTGTTTGCCTTGCATGCAGCCGGCCTGTGCAGGCCTGGGTTCGATCCCGGCATCCCATATGGTCCCCGAGCACCGCCAGGGGTAGTTCCTGGGTGCAGAGCCAGGAGTAACCCCCTGAGCGTCGCCGGGTGTGACCCAAAAAAAAAAAAAAAAAAAACTATTGAAGCACTTAGCCAGAACACAATAAGGATTAAAAAAAAAATCAATTAAAAGACTTACAGATCAGAAAGGAAGAAATAAAACCATGTGTGCACAGATTACTTGACTAATTTTGTAGTAAACTGCCAAAAAAAAATCCTAAGTCACCATCTCTCAAAAACAAATTTACTACAATTTGTCAATGTACATACACACATAGTTTGCAGATGCTAGCCATAAATCGAAACTGACTATAATTTCAATTATAAATTGCTATTTAAAAAATCTCATTGAGATGGGGCCAGAGTGATAGCCCAGAGGGTAGGGCGTTTGCCTTGCACGCGCCCGCCTGTGTGGGCCTGGGTTCGATCCCGGGATCCCATATGGCCCCCCGAGCACCGCCAGGAGTAATTCCTGAGTGCAGAGCCAGGAGAGACCCTTGAGCATTGCGGGATGTGACCCAAAAAATAACAACAACAAAAAAATCTCATTGAGGACCAGAAAGATGGCACAGGGGTTAAGGTTGTTGCCTTCCATCCCGCAGATCCTGGTTCACATCACCAGCATAAGTTGGGTCCCCTGAGCACCATCAGGGCTTCTGACTGAACAAAGCCAGATACAACCCAAAAACTCAAAGAATGACCCACTGAACGGTCTCAAGTATTGGGTGATGCCCCTAGTATTCCCAATACTGCACTCCTGGGACAGTCTTTTCTATATGTTCTCTTTCTAATTACGGCAGGGTGACTGCTTCCCTTCCCTTCTTAAGTGATCAATTTGAATTTATTTATTTATTTATTTATTTTTTCTTTTTGGATCACACCTGGCAATGCTGAGGGGTTACTCCTGGCTCTGCACTCAGGAATTACACCTAATAGTGCTCTGGGATATGGGATGCCAGGGATCAAACCCAGGTAGGCTGCATGCAGGGACAGGACCCTTCTCGCTGAACTTGGTCCAGTCCAAGTGCTGACTTTATTTTTTTTTTTTAGCACTCTCCTACTTTATTTTTTTTTATGTTAAATATATATATATATATTTTTTTAAATATTTTATTACACCGCCATGTGATATACAATTACAAAGATGTTCATGTTTGGGTTTCCGTCATACAGTGTTCCAGCACCCATCCCTCCACCAGTGCCCATTTCCCAACACCAATGTCCCCACTTCCCTCCCCCTCCCCAGCCCGCCTCTATGGCAAATTCTTTATCTCTTCTCTTACACATTGTGGATTGCAATACATACATTCAGAGATCATCATGTATATCTTTTTTCCTATATTCAATGCTCAGTTCTAGACTGGTATTATCATTTTTGACAAATATTAGCACACTGTTCTCTTCTCTGTCCTACCCAACCACTGATTCCCACATGTTTGTGGAAGATTCCACCTTTTTTTTTTATTGAAAGATGCTATGTAGAGCTTTGGTTCTACAGTGTTCCAACACGCACCCTCCGCCCAAACCCATCTCCCATCACCAATGACCCCACCTCCCTCCCCGCCCCGCACCTCAACCACTTGGCGAGTTCTGTATGTCATTTCTTTCCTCTTTATATCTCCTTCCCAACAAACTTTCCTGCTCTTCGTTGACTGCAATGCATTAAAAGACATTACTGTTTCACTATTTTAGTGGGACCGCGGCCGCATGCGGCCGCGCGACCTGGGCTCGAACTGGCTTTGCTCTGTTGGATCTGGTCTGAGGCCGCTTTCGCAGCGTCCGGACAGCAAAAATGGTGGCTAGTGTGGTGGGCGAAGTCTCATCCGGCTGCTTCCGGGACCCCTCAGAGGCGACGGGCCCACTCCCAAAACCCATCTGCCCTCCTCGGGGTTCCATGGTCAGCTAGGCCTGGCGCAGGCCGAGCGCCAGCCTCCCCAGCCTTCCGTGAGGCCCTGTGCTGGCCCGTGGGCAGCTCGCCGGGCAGGGCCACCAGGCCCGACAAGATGGAGGGGGGGACAAGTGCTGACTTTAAATAAAACAATAGTAATATGTAGGATCAGGTCACAATTTGCACAGTATTCGAATGATATAAAATACAAAATACTGATGATAGCAAAAGGTCAAACTAAATGTCATCTAAAATTTGTTCTCTAATTTTAGAGAACAAAATCCAAACAGTTCCTTAAAGATAGTAACCCTAAAATAAAAAACCAATTATTAAACTTCTAATCTTAGGGGCCTGAGTGATAGCACAGCGGGTAGGGCATTTGCTTTGCATGCGGCCGGCCCATACCGCCCGGGTTCGATCCCCGGCATCCCATATGGTCCCCGAGCACCGCCAGGAGTGGTTCCTGAGTGCAGAGCCAGGAGAAACCCCTGAGCATTGACGGGGTGTGACCCAAAAAAGCAAATAATACAAACATTCTAATCTTAAAACTTTAGCTTTTATCATCACCATCATCATCATCGCCATCATCATTACTGGGGGAAGGGTATTATTGGACTACACATGGCAGAGCTCAAGGAACAGTGCTGGGACCCATATTTTTCTAGAACTACATGGACAGCATGCAAGGCAACCATGTCCCAACTCCTGTACTGTGACTCAGGCCCTAGAACTTTTAATAGAAAAGTGAAAAATTAGTCATTGACTGAGGGAGAGACATCAGTAAAGATACCAGTAAATAACTGGTAATCAAAATTAATCGAGGAATTTCAAAATTAAAAGAAAAAATACAAAATAATTTCTTTCTTTTTTTACTTTTTCGGTCATACCCAGCAATGCTCAGGGGTTACTCCTGGCTCTGCACTTAGAAATTACTCCTAGCGAAACTCAGGGGACCATATGAGATGCCAAGGATCAAACCCAGGTTGGCTGCCCTACCCTCTGTGCTAACACTCTGGCACCAACACATCTTTTTTTCAGTGGAGAAAATACAGACATACCTCACCAAAGAGGAAAGAGAAAATAAACACAACTGGCATATTGTCGGGGATGCCACCGGGGTTCTCAACAGTGTCAAGTCAGAAGTTCTCTTCTACCTCCGTGGACACCGGAGACCAGATGAAAACTCAAGAGTCCGGTGCAGTTCCAAAAGGCTTTTAATAGTACAAAAGCTCTCCCACAGCACTCCAATATAACGAACAAACTCTAGCTCTGGTCCAAACTTAGACCATACAAAAGAGCCTAAGTCTCTCACCAAAGAGAGAGGATCTCACCCGAGATGAGTCCTACCCAGAAGAAGGAGCTAAAGGCCAAAGAGCAAAAAAGCCAAAAGCAAAAGGAAGAGGAGCAAAAAGCCACAGGAACCAAAAGCTGAGGAGCCAAAGGCCGAAGGGACCTCAAGTCAGTCCCCTTATATACACCAAAGCAATCCAGGGAGGGACGTGTCAACAAAGAACTCTAAACAGAGTGTAGTGCCACACCCTATTTCAGGTATAAACAAAGATTATCTCTTATGTAAAACATTGGAGAGAGAGGGCTGATATATATATAAAGTAATACATCTTAATTTCATGAGCTTCATGTAATCTAGATGGTACCCACAAGGTCCTTATTATCTGCACCAGGGTGATTCTGAGTATCTTGTTCTCATGTACTGAAAGGGTCACACTCGTCTGCTTAGAGCAAACTAGTATGATCCTTCCTATAGTCTCAACGTAGCCAGGGTGGTAGTCTACTGGTAAATTCTAAATGTCCCACATTGGGTGCAGTGGGTATAAAGAGGAGCTGTGCCCAATCTAGAAAACATAGAAGTCTTAGTAGATGTATAAGTCAGAAGTTATTCAGTCAAGGTGACTTCTGTAACTACCACACCTTCTAGCAGTGTTTACATAGAAGAGAGGTCTCATTAGAATGAACCTTGGCTTAAATAGATTAAGCTGGGAGTGGGCAAAACAACAAAGCTCCCAGATTAGCTAGATCTGTCATCCAACAGCATATCATATTTTGAAATGCAAATTAAAAAATCAGAGAGTGAGGGGCTGAGCAATATAATAGCAGGTAAAATGTTTTTCTTCTACATGGCTGACCCGGGTTCAATTTTATTCCCAGCATCCACCACTAGGAGTAATTCCTGAGCAAAGAACCAAGGGTAACTCCTGAGGAATAACTCTGGAGCATCCCCGGTTGTAATCCAAGCAAATAAACAAACAAACAAATACCAAAATATGCCAAATACCAGTAACATTTATATTAGGTCATTCCCGTGACCTAAAAAAAATGGTTTGAGGCTCTTTATGTTCCTGGAGCAAGCGGATGCCTTTGGGGTTCTACTAGCATGAGACAGGACATATGGAGATATTACTGGTGCCCGCTCTAGCAAATACATAATTAATGGGAAGATAGGGATAGTGATAGTGAAACAAACAAACAGATCAGAGAGTGAGAAAATAAAAATGCCTGGCTGAGTCCCTAGTCCCCAGGGACTGGGGACCCTGATGGGGGAAATGATCACTGGTGAAGGAATGAATGGGTGTTGGAACATTATATGACTGAAACCCAATCATGAACGACTTTGCAACCAGGTATCTCACTGTGATTCAATTAATGAATGCTTTATTTATTTATTTACTTATTTATTTAGCCTTTTGGCTGGGTCACATTGGCAATGTTCAGGCATTATTCCTGGCTCTGCACCGAGGAGTTACTCCTGGCGGTGCTCGGGAGATCATATGGGATGCCAGGGATTGAGGACTAAAGCCGGTCAGTGGTCAGCTGCATGCAAGGCAAATGCCCTGCCAGCTGTGTTGTCCCTCCGGCTCCAATGAATGTTTTTTTTTTTTAAAGATAATTAATTTAACAGTGGGCATGGTTTTAAGAAATGTCACCAAAAAATTTAAAAAATAAAATTAGAGTGCTATAGTCCTGTTTTGCTAAATTTGCTTTTAAAAACAACGATAGCTGGAGATATACTGCAAGCAGCAATGACCAATGCTAGTGATGCCTGACACCTCACGTGGTCCCCAGAGTATCATGAGGAGTGATCCCTGAGCACAAAGCCAGAAGTGGCCACTGCACACTGCTGATTGTACTCAAATCCCTTCCCCACAAGAAAAGCAGTAATAATAAATGTTGATGAGGTTGTAAAGAAACCAAATATTTCACAGATTATCTGGTAGACATGCAAAATCTGGGGGTGAAAGTTTGACAATTCCACCCCTAGATAACCAAGAAAAAAGTAAACATGTAACACACAGTAAATATATATATATGCACACACACATAAGCACATACATACATAAGGAAATATTTTGAGCATCAAGTTGGAAGCAACTCAAGCTGAAAAGAAGGGATATTCTCTATACTGCCAATAAAATGGAATCTCATTCCTGAATAAAAAGGTAGAATCTACTGATACCTGCAAAATTTAACATCATCTACATTAAAACAAAGTCACACTTGAAAGATCACAGAATGAAAATGAGAGCCATTTTCAGGACAGCTAAGCACAACTATGGTGTAGAAGGTATCTTTGCTACACATGTTGCAATTTTCACTTAAGGAGCTAAACATTGAGTGGAAATTTGCCTCCAGACATATTTATGGGTGGCAAAATGGAGAAAGAATTGTAGAAGAAAGTCTTCATTCTCAAGCATACGAAAAGAAAATGTCCCATGGGCCCGGTTTGCCTCCCAGAACCAGAGTATACATTCCTCAAGCGACACAAAACATTCAAAGACAGATGACTTGTTGGGAGCATAACAAGTGCCAATACAGCCATGAAAATAAACCATGTCAAGTTATCTCTTCTAACCACAACAGAAAATTTTTAAAAAGATCCGAAAGCCAAAAGCATGTGAACAAGGCTATGTGTCTGAATAAATGTCAAGTAAACAAAGAAAATCTAATGAGAACTTAAAAAAAAAAAAAAAAACAGCAAGCAAATGAAAAAAAAATTCATTTGCAATCGGATATACCAAAGACAGGATAAGAGGAAATTGGGGCTGGGGAAATAGCTCAAGGGCTGAGCACATGTAGGAGCTCAGGGTACAATCCCTGGCACAAGTCTTTCAAACGCTTCAAGGATCAACCCCATCTGTCCATGCAAAACAAAAACAAAGAGAATAATACAGGTCATGAAAACAAAAAGCAGGTGCGGAGCGATAGCCCAGCGGGTAGGGTGTTTGCCTTGCACACGGCCGACCCGCCCGGGTTCGATCCCCGGCGTCCCATATGGTCCCCCGAGCACCGCCAGGAGTAATTCCTGAGTGCAGAGCCAGGAGCAACCCCTGAGCATTGCCAGGTGTGACCCAAAAAGCAAAAAAAAAAAAAAAAAAAAAGCAAAGAGAATAATGCAGGTTTACAGCAGAAAACTAGAGAAATAAAAAGTGACCAACCTGACCTATAACCTAAGGGAGTTAGAAAAGAAAAACTAAAGCAAGGAATGACACATGAGCAGCTCGAAGCAAGAGCGCTTACGTAGCACATGGGGGGTCCAGAGGCTCGCACCAGGTGGTCTCCCCGCACCACACCTGGGGTAGCCTCAGAGCCCTGCCAGGAGTGGCTCAAAAACAAGAACAAAATAAACCAATGAAAGCTCCAAGAAACGGACAAACCATTTTGACACTAGTTCAAAGATTCAGAGATAGCTAACAGGTACAAGGAACAACCCTCACTATTAGTTACTATAAGGAAAATGCAAAAAAAAGAAAAACCCCATGAAAATATCAGCTCACACCTGTGATAATAGACTATAGATTCTCTTAAAGGACAGAAACAAATCCTGAGTTTTATGTATAAAAGGAACCCAGAGGGTGATGGTACAGCGGGTAGGGCGCTTGCCTTGCACATGGCTGACCCGGTTCAAACCCGCACCCTACATGATCCCATGAGAAATCCTGAAGTGATCTCTTAGCAGAGCTAGGATTTAACCATAGCACTGGGTATGGTCCAAAGGTTAAACAAAACAAAACAAAACAAAAAAATGGAATCCTTGTAGACTGTTGATGGGGGCCATAGATTGGTCCAGTCTGTATGGAAACGAGTAAGAAGATTCCTCAAAAACATTCAAAACAGAGTTATCATGATTCAGCATTTCCATCCAGGTATCTGAGGAACACGAAACAGTGATCTGAGAATAACCACATCCTCATAGAATTCTAACAGCTGAAA
>JAJIBD010008137.1:0-91787 GCA_021461705.1 Cryptotis parvus
CTGAAATCTTTAAGTATGAATTCATCTTTCAAATCATAAAAAGTTTCAAGTTTTTAATCACTAAAATATGAAAGCAAATTTTTTCAGGTTTTCCAATCATAGTCACAGAAGAGTGTTTTTCCAGAGACCTTAGAATCTGAGAAATTTAGCTTTAAAACAGGAATGTAGGATCGAAGGCAGAACCTGAAAATACCTATGTAAGATGAGCTTATCCTGGTTAAACATCTCAATCTGAAATGAGCAAGGAGAAACAGGAAGCAATTAAAAAGTTGGGCTTTTTGGGACCAGGAAATGACTCAGTGGCAAAGCAACTGTCTGCCTACAAACATGAGACTAAGAGTCTGAGTCCCAGTACTGACACATGCACTAGTGCCATCTCGGACGTTCGGCAGTCTATGCCTAGCAGCTCTGTTGTCTGAGATCCCCATCATCGCACATGATGTATGGGTGCATCAGAACTAGGAACATGCCAGCATTGCAGCTAAAGTGTGTAAATCCCCAGAGGACATTAAAATACAAGATATCTAAGAGGTCTGGGGATTTGACTCCAAAGGGATGCAGTGAGTTTGCATGGTGGAATGTGGAGTTTCATCTTCAGTGCCACATGGTTCCCCCAGACTGGAAATTGAGCTCCCATTTGACCCAGCCATACCACTCCTGGGAATACACCCTGGGAGACCAAAAACACACAGCCAAAACACCATCTACTCTTCTATGTTCATAGCAGCACTATTTACAATAGCCAAAATCTGAAAATAACCAGAGTGCCTAAGAACATAAGACTGGATAAGAAACTTTGGTACATCTACACAATGGAATACTAGTAGCTGTTAGGCAAAACTAAGTTATGAAATTTGCCTATAAATGGATGGACATAGAGAGGATCATGCTGAGTGCAATTAGCCAGAGGGAAAAGGACACATATAGAATAACTGCATTTATTTGTGGAATATAAAAAAAATAGCATGATATCAATAACCAAGGCCAGGCAGAAATGAATCAGGAGGTTTTGTCAGTGGGTGGAACCTACTGCAAGTATGTGGAAGTCAGAGGTTAGGTAAGACAGAGAAGGCAACAGTGTATCAATAATTATGGAAATGATACCAGCCTAATACCAGCCTAGAACTGAGCACTGAATGTAGGCCAAGGGATATACATGATAATCTCTAAATGTATGTATTGCAAGCCACAATGTATAAAAAGAAGGGAGAGAGAGGGAAAGAGAGAGAGAGAGAGAGAAAGGGAGAGAGAAGAGATTAAGAGCCTCCTCATAGAGACAGGCTGGGGGGAAAGGGGAGGGAATTGGGGACATTGGTGGTGGGAAATGGAAACTGGTGGATGGGTGCTGGAACGCTGTATGACTGAAACCCAAACATGAACATCATTGTAATTTCATATCTCATGGTGGTATAATAAAATAATTTAGCAAATATATAAGCAAAACAAAAACAAAAAGATGGGAAAAGACAGTAGCAGGAGTCTCATGAACGTGGGGCTTGCTTTTTTTTAACTTAATGGGGGATAAGCTCTTAGAGCTCCTAGTGACTTAAGATTTTAAATGAGTCTTGTACTCTCATTCTTTACTCTAACAAACACTAGTATTCTAAATGTGCTCATTTTTTGGTGAAATGTTTTTATATATATATGCATATGTATATATAAATATACGTGTACTTATATATGCATATACATATACACATATATATACATATGTATATATGTGTATATGCACATGTATACATGTATGTATATACATATGCATGTATATGTACACATTTGTATATATACATATATACACAAATATGTGTGTGTGAAAATATAAGATAGGTTGCCTTGTTGCTTATTGTGTTAGGAGAGAAGGATAATGTAACTGTCACTAGGATTTGCTCCATGACTTCCAGGTGATATGTACAAAGAGAGGGCTTTATTTTTCAGATATAGATGACACCTTGATAAAAAAAAAAGTGGTGCCCAGAATCATTTTTAGAAAATGTGTCAAAACGGAGATTGGATGCTGGGACAACCCTCTGTCAGTGTTGTCAGAGTCTGGCAAGACATGACCGCAAGTGGTCTGGGTGTTGCAGTCTCTGTTTTACAACGACATTATCTGAAGTCTGAAAAGTACTGCAACAAGTGCTTGTAGAAAATATGAAATTATCATACTCCAGTATTCATCTTCCTACAAAAATATTTAAACTGGAAAATGAGAAGGCATATAGTTAGTTTTATTTTGTGAGAGCCTATCTGCTAGTAAAACTGAGATTAGAACATATCACAAGAAAACCATGACTTCAAATTAAGCAGTTAACAGATATCCTGGATATTAATTAATCCCTTATCAGATGAATATTGGGTGAATATTCTTTCCCCATTCTGTGGATTTTGTATTTTGGTAGCTATATCTTTTGAGGTGCAGAAACTTTTTAGCTTCATGTAGTCCCATATGTTTATCTTTGCTTCCAATTGCTTTGTTAGTGTTGTTTTATCTTTGAAGATGCCTTTAGCTTCAATGTCGTGGAGGGTTTTTCCTATATTTTCTTTGATGTACCTTATGGAAGATGTGATAGATCCATCAGGGCATCGGAGGGCAGTCATCTTGGTCTTATAGTTGGCGAAGGACAGGCGGGCGGTGCGAATGCTGTTCCAGGCTTCTGCTGCATCTTCCAGTATTTCTGCTCTTTCTGTCTTTGAGGTCTTCTTTTATCGCTTCTCTGCACCACTTAGCAAGCTTGGATGTTAGCATTTGGTCCCCTGAGGCTCACGCCTTGCCACGTTAGTGAATGAGCTCAAGAGTTTCTGAAGACAGGCATCCTTTTGTCGTCTTTTCTCTCTCTCTCGGCATTCTTTGCACAATCATGGAGGTGCTGAACCAGTCGGTTGTATTCTTCATCGATGTCGTCAATGGTGGTATCTTCCCATGTTGCTGCAATGGTGCCAAAGAGTTCCCAGTTGGTGGTCATTCTGGGAGTTATCCTCTTAAACTTTGCAGCCTTTTCTTCCTGTTGCGGGAAGTAGAATTTTTGCGGAAGTAGAATTTTGCACGAAGGAGACGGTGGCCCGATCCTGGTTGGAATTTGGGGGAAGACAGCAACATCGGTCAGACAAAACCGTCGATTGAAGATGATGTGGTCAATTTCATTGTGGAACTCTCCACCAGGATACTCCCATGTCCAACGTTTTGATTTAGCCTTCTACTAAAGGCTTCTACTAAAAACTGTGAGTTCCCATGAATAGTCTTGGTAGACATGATGAACTCGGATAGTCTCTCACCCTATCACATCTCCCAGAAAGGCAATGGAGATTATCCATGACTTCTACTCAGATCTCTTTGATAGCCACATCCACCTGCCCACATACCAAATTCCACAGGATGGCTATGTCATTCCCAACGTTCTCCCTTCTGAAATCTGACATGCCATTTCGCTCGGAACAGCACCAGGCGCAGACAAAAGTCAGACCCGAACACCTGAAGAATCTGCAGTCCGTGACTCATCAATACACTAGCTCGGCTCTTCACACGCACCTGTCCAAATGCAAGGTGCCCTCCCAATGGAAAACCAGCAGGACAGTTCTACTGTTCAAGAAGGGAGACATTCACGACATCGGCAACTGTTGCCCCATCTGCCTGTTTTCTCATTAAGCTGTTACACGATCATCTGAACAGGTCAGAACACTAGAAGGACACCAGCGAGCAAGCTGGCTTTGGGTTCAGCACAATTGACCATATCCACACAGTGCCAAGCTATTGAGGTTTTGGAGTACAAGATGCCGCCTGTTCAAGTTCATTGATTACAGAAAGCCTTTGATTCTTGAGACTGAAGCAGTCATTGAAGCCCTAGCAAACAGGGTGTTCAAACCCATACATAGATCTTCGTGAGCTGTTAGGTCACTCAGGATCTCACCATTCTACAAAAAGTGATCACTGATGTCAAGGGTTTCGCGGGTGATACCATTTCACCAAAACTCCCAGTGCCACCCTAAGAACATCATGCGACATATAGAATGGGAGGAATGAGAATAATGGTCGGCACTCACCCTCTGCTCCTTGACATCGTTCAATAACACCAAACATTAGCCAGAGGCACAAATGTGCCTTTCGGAGAATGTGGAAAATAGGTCTAGCTGAATCTCAACAAAATAGTTTATGAAAATGACTAGTTCCAGAGGCCCATTCACTCTAATGAACAAACACTCTGAATGCATGTTATGTTACCTATCAAGTCAACAGATGTACGACCTAAAACTTAGAGACATAATCACTCAACGTCGAAATAGCTAAAAGACAAAGACTTCCGCTCCAACATTGTTTGACCCACCATCTCCCTGAAGGCCTCAACCTGCCCTACGAACAATGAAGCTGGTCTCCCATCGAGCATGCTTGAATACACGCCACTCAATAGGAACGGTTCCCACCCCTTCTCTACCCAGAATCATGGACGCTGTCTCTTGCAAGGACGAAATTGCTGACATTCGCGATTTGCGCTGGCTAGAGCTGTTACAGACTGGATCCCACGGATTCAAAAGATCATGTGACCTCCCACCTAAAATGGTCAGACTCTGTCAAGACCCTGGGAACGGTTTGAGCTCTTCAATTCCTGAATCAACCAGATGCCATTGGGCTACATTGGCACCTGTAGGTCCAATGGAATGTTACTGGCGGCGCCCACTAGCAAATCGATGAATAACGGATCAGTGATCAAGTGATCAAGTACCTTATGGTTCAAACTGTTATTGAGATAGTTATCCATTTTGATCTGATTTTTGTGCATGGTGTTAGACAGAGGCCAAATTCGTTTTTACATGTAGTTGCCCAGTTTTTCCAGCACCACTTGTCAAGAGGCTTTCCTTGCTCCATTTCCTACTTTTTGCTCCTTTATCAAAGATTAAGAGTTTGAGGATGGGTGTCTTATACTCAACTCTATTCCATAGGTCCACCAGTCTGGTTTTACCCCAATACCATGCTATTTTAATTACTACTGCTTTGTAGTACAATTTGAAGTTGTGAAAGGTGTGCCTCCCATCTTCTTTTTCCCAGTGTTTTGGCTCTGGGGGTTTATTGTTCCACACAAATTCAGGAGTATTTGGTCAATTTCTTTGAAGAATGTCATGGGTATCCTTATAGGGACCGATTAAATCTGTATAAAGCTCCAGGAGTATTACCATTTTGACAATGTTAATTCTCCCAATGCATGAGCAGGGAATGTGTTTCCATTTCAGGTACCTTTACTTTTTGAGCAGCAGTTTGTAGTTTCTTTGATCTTACAACTCCCCAGGAGATTTTCTGTGGTAGAAGACCATTTATTAAGGCTTATAGAGTGTGCATGGATTTCTTTAACTGTTGTTTTTCTGGAAAACCTGGTATCACTCTTTGATTTTGAGAAATAACCTACTAGAGATGCTATTTGTTATTCATTTTATTAATAAATTTACTTACATAGGTCCAGAGCGATAGCCCAGCAGGTAGGGCGTTTGCCTTGCACGCGGCTGGCCCATGCCGGCCAGGGTTCGATCCCCAGCATCCCATATGGTCCCCCGAGCACCGCCAGAAGTAATTCCTGAGTGCAGAGCCAGGAGTAATCCCTGAGTGTCGCCGGGCGTGACCCAAAAAAGCAAAAAGAAAGAAAGAAAGAAAGAAAAAGAAAGAACGAACGAAAGAGAAGAGAAGAAAGAAAGAAAGAAAGAAAGAAAGAAAGAAAGAAAGAAAGAAAGAAAGAAAGAAAGAAGGAACGAAGGAACGAACGAAGGAAAGAAAGAAAGAAAGAAAGAAGAAAGAAAGAAAGAAAGAAAGAAAGAAAGAAAGAAAGAAAGAAAGAAAAGAAAGAAAGAAAGAAAGAAAGAAAGAAAGAAAGAAAGAAAGAAAGAAAGAAAGAAAGAAAGAAAGAAAGAAAGAAAGAAAGAAAGAAAGAAAGAGATTTACTTACATGATGTAGGGCTGAGGAATACATGCAAGGTAAGTTTTGTGCTACTGAGCTACATGTGCAGCCCTGAGAAGATATTCTCGCTTTGAATACCTTTCTCATTTAAAATGTTGACTATGGGCGAGAGAGATAGAACTGAGGGAAAGATCTTTGCATGCAGCCAGCTGCCTCCAGTTGTATCCTCAGTATCCCCATATGGTCTTCTGAGCCCTGCCATGAATTATTCCTGAATACAGAGTTAGGTTAAGCCCTGAGACTTGCCAAGAATGTGAAATAAACAAACAAATAAACAAACAAATAATAAATGTTAGCTGCATTATACGCTTGTAGCCAATAAAGCTGTATTCGATAAATCTGCTGTGAGTCTTACAGGAGTTCCTTTTATATTTTAATATTTGCTCTTGCTTCTTTCAGAATTCCATCTCTATCTTATTCCATTCTCATTCCATTGTGTCTTGATGTTTAATTTGACTTTATTTTGCTTGGAACTCTTTGAGTTATTTGGATCTGAGTATCTCCTTCTTCAGAATGGGTAAATTCTTTTTCTTAAACTAGAATAAGTTATTGATGAAAGTTAGTGCTTCATGAAAATTACCCTCCGGGTCGTTTTCTTTAAGTCTTCCATATCTTAGGGCACTGGGACTGGCAGAGGTATCAGGAGATTGTGAGTTTTTAACTGTTGGTGGGGCAGTCTCAGAAAAGACTTTCCTATGGATGTGACTTGCAACTGAATAGGACTAAATGAGATGATAAATATGAAGTCACTGGTGAAATGCAGACCTAGAGTCAGAGACTCACAGACATGGGGGCAGAGCTGCTTGTGACTGCATGGTTCATCAATTTATTTATTTATTTATTTATTTATTTATTTATTTTGCTTTTTTTGGAATGGTTTGATGCTCTTTATGTTCCTGGAGCAAGCAGGTCCCCTTGGGCTCTACTTGCATGAGACAGGTCATATGGAGATGTTACTGGTGCCCGCTCGAGCAAATCGATGATGAACGGGAAGACAGTGCTTTTTTGGGTTACACCCGGCGACACTCAGGGGTTACTCCTGGCTCTGCACTCAGGAATCACTCCCTGGTGGTGCTCGGGAACCATATGGGATGCCAGGGATCGAACCCCGGCTGGCATGAGCCAGCCGTGTGCAAGGCAAATGCCCTACCCACTGTACTATCGCCTGGCCCCAGAATGGGTAAATTCTTGGCTATGATTTCTTTGATTTTTCTCTTTCCATGCCTTTATTGAGATGCTGTGATTAACAATATTGTTAAGTACACTTTCATACACACATTGTTCCCACACAACACCCATCACCAGAGAGCCACTTCCCTCCACCAGTGTCCCAAGTTTCCTCCTTAGAACCCCGTCCCTCAAGCAAGCTTAGTTCTGCAGACAACATCTCCAGTTCCAAAGCTGTTTCTGTTTCTTGTTTCCTTACTCTTCTTCTTCCCCAATCCTTATTTTTTGGAGGTGGGGGTGATTTAGACCACAACTGGTGATGCTCAGGGACTACTACTGGCTCTGCACTCAGGAATCATTCCTGGCAGTACTCAGGGGAAGACCATATGGGATATCAGGGATCAAACCTGGATCAGCCACAAGCAAGGCAAGTGCCTCACCTGCAATGCCCTCTCTCTGGTACCACTGTGTTTCTTTTTATCACACATATGAGAGATCCCTTCTTTCTTTCTTTCTTTCTTTGGAGTTGGCAACTCCTACACATATATAAATTTGTAAATCTAAGCTCCTTAAGTTCCAGAAAATTATAAATTAGTAATAAATTGATAAAAATCTCAAACTGCATCTTTTTCAATGGTATATAAAATGTTTAAATGAATAATATGAATAACTCTACAAGAATCCATTTAAAATTTTACACAAAATATATAAAGCTTACCAATATATAATTTGGAAAGGCTGAGGAGAGAGCTTTTAAAAAATTAAAGGAAATAAAAATTTAAAGGAAATGTGAACAGACCTATAAAAACT
Source organism: Cryptotis parvus (assembly GCA_021461705.1). Taxonomy (NCBI): domain Eukaryota; kingdom Metazoa; phylum Chordata; class Mammalia; order Eulipotyphla; family Soricidae; genus Cryptotis; species Cryptotis parvus. The sequence goes on from JAJIBD010008137.1 coordinate 7,911, forward strand.
ATAAAAGTGTGTTTTATCCTAAAAAAGGGAATGTTGGCTGTATGTGAGAAAATATATTGTAAATAATGCTTTAATTATCTTCATTAATAAATAAAAGATTGAAATAAAAATCTCTATGAATGTGAAAAATATAACCTGAATAGACATAGAGCATTAAAGATAAATGAAATTTTAATTCATTATTGAAAAAATATAAAGGCCCTTAGCAAGCTAAGTAAGCAGACCTTTAATCTGGTAGGTGGCAACTATGAGTGCCATGAGTGAGAGCTATACTTCAACAACAAAGTGATAAGAAGTTTGTCCTGATATTTAATGAAAAAAGCTCCCTTATTTTATTATTATTTTTTTAAATTGAATCACCATGCAATAGACCAGTACATAGCTGTTCATGATTTGGTTTCCATCACACAGTGTTCCAATACCCGCCTCTCCACCAGTGCACGCTTTCCCAACACCAAGTGCCCCATTTCCCTCAGTGCCCCCAACTTGCCTCTATGACAGTCACTTACTCTCTCTCTCTCTCTCTCTCTCTCTCTCTCTCTCTCTCTCTCTCTCTTTCTCTAACTCACTTTAAAGAAGTGCCTTTCATGCATCTTGTAAAAATGGTTTCAAGACCATGCATTCCCTAAGCCTGTCTATGGAATTCTGTATCTTTTCCTTCAAATACAAATGATAATCTAGCTGAATAGAGTATTGCTGATTTCACTGAGTTGGGGGGGGTGCTTTCTTTCTTTGTTTTTTTTACTGTATCCCACCATTCTCATCTGGCTCACTGAGTCTCATTTGATCAAAATGTTGTGGATCTTAAGGGCTTCCTCTGTTTATAAACTCCCTTTGTGATCTTGCTGCTTTCCGTATCCTGAGTCTGTCTTTGGCTTTTGTCATTCTGATTATAATGTCTTGAATTTCTTCTATTTGAGTCTATTTTCACTGGGACCTCTTGAACCTCTTTGTTCTGGATACCACACTCCTCAAATCTGGGAAATTTTTATCTATTACTTTTTCAGCTGGTGGTTCTTTATCAAATTTTCCTTCCTATCCTTCAGGGACATGAATGAGTTTTTTATTGTTCATCTTGAACTCCTCCCATGGTTCTATGTGCCATTCATGTTTCTCTCTAGATATTTTCCTTCTATCATTTTCAAGAGGATTACTGCATCTCACCTTGAAGCTCCTTGATCTTTTTGCTGTTATTTTGCTGCTCGGACCTTCTGTTGAGATGTTGTTATTGTTGTTGTTGTTGTTGTTGTTGTTGTTGTTTTTAAATGTCACTTCTCGGGCCAGAGGAATAGCCCAGCGGGTAGGGCGTTTGCCTTGCACGTGCCGCCTGGGTTCGATCCCCGGTATCCCATATGGTCCCCCGAGCACCTTCAGGAGTAATTCCTAAGTGCAGAGCCAGGAGTAACCCCTGAGCATCGCCAGGTATGACCCAAAAAGCAAAAAAAAAAAAAAAAAAAAAGTCACTTCCCATACACTTTATTTCAATAACTTTAGATTGAACTTTTCTCATTTTTGGCTCTCATATTTTCCTATGCTTTATTGACTGCTTGTGCCATTGTTTCTTTGAGCTCATTAAACATCCTTAAGATTGTGTCACCAGGGTCATTCTCTGAGAGTTTTCAGAACTGATTAGAACTGGTAGAGCCTTCTCTGTTAATCTTTTCACCTTTTGAACCTGGTAGACTTCTATGCCTCTCCCTATTGTATTCGATGTGTCCCTGCTGTGCTGAGGATAAATCTTTGTAGTTAGCTCCCCTTTGAGTCTCTGCACAACTAGGCAGGGTGTTGTCACCTAGTGACAGGAAGTCTAAGTGTGTGCAATGTGAGTGTGATAAGTAGAGCGGGTTCAGGGGTCAAGGGGGCTGGATCTTCCTAGAAAGCAGGTTTGTCAGCTGGAAGGTCACCCTCACCTAGAAAGTTGGAGGAACAAGAAGAGGGTAAGCAATGAGGAGCTGGACTGCTGATATGGTGATTGTTGGGCCAGGTGCCTATAACTAACTAAACTTACTTCTCCTTTCTCGCTTCCTCTTTTTGGAATTCCTGGGATGTGAATGTCATTCTTCTAGATGTTGTCCTTTTATATTTTCATATAAAATATATAAAGTATTTATTTTCATATCACTGACACTGTCTTCTGTTCATCATTGATTTGCTTGAGCGGGCACCAGTAATATCTCTCCATATGTCCTGTCTCATGCAAGCAGAGCCCAAGGGCACCTACTTGCTCCAGGAACATAAAGCGCCTCAAACCATTCCATCAGGTCATGGGAATGAAGTCTATAATTGTTACTGGTATTTGCCATATCAAATACGACATGGGTGGCTTGCCAGGCTCTGCTGTGCAGTTTGCATACTCTTGTAGTCACCTCTAAATCCAGCATTTATTGATGAACCGCATGGCGCAAGCAGCCACACAAGCTGGGCTATGATAGGCTGGTCTGCTGGGTGGAGTTCTGACAAGGGGAAGTCCGGATGTGGAAAATGGAGGCCCTCTTGAAGGGGGGTCATCTGGCTTGTTGTGAGGCTCTGCTAGGGTGGCGGGCCAGGGCTCGAACCCTCCATCCCTTCCGGGCGCCTCGTGAGCTGGCTGGGCACAGGGAGAGCCAGTAGCAGCTCTGCCCCATGCCTGTGAGTCTCTGGATCAGCATACCTGGGCTGGATTTAAAAAAAGACTGCTGCAGGGTGGATCTCGATGAGCCGGGCTGTGATAGGCTGGTCTGCTGGGTGGAGTTCTGGCAAGGGGGAAGTCCGGATGTGGAAAATGGAGGCTCTCATGGAGTGGGGGTCATCTGATTGTTGCGAGGCTCTGCTGGGGTGGCGGGCCAGGGCTAGAAGCGTGCCATCCCTCCTGGGTGCCTCGTGAGTGGCTGGGCACAGGGAGAGCCAGTAGCAGCTCTGCCCCATTCCTGTGAGTCTCTCTTATTTTCATATAAAATATATAAATATGTTCATTTTCATATAAAATATATAAATGTTTATATATATTCTTTTATATTTTTAAAGGCCAATTCAATAGCATTCAAGATTAATATCCTGAGATTCACCAAGTGTGACCCTAATGGTCTCTGAGCACTGCCTGGATGCTTGATAAGTCTTGTCACTACAGCATTACATCCTCAGGCCCTTGCATTGAACTATTGGCCATTGGCTCCCAGTCAAAAAAAAAAAACATTTTATATATATATATATATATATATATATATATATATATATATATATATATATATATATATATATGTATACTATATATATGTGTGTATACATATACATCTTACGTATGTATGTATGTATGTGTGTATGTATGTATGTATTCAGAGTACTTTCCTGGCTTTTGCTTTCATCCTCAGCTGTCGGGAGCTCCGGCAGGGTCCCCGACAGTGCCGGGAAGCGAGTTCCCTTCTACCTCCGAGCCAGTGGGGAATGGATGAAGACTCAGGAATCCGATGCAGTTTTAAAAGGCTTTACTTATCACAGGTTCAGGCATACAAATCAGCAAAAGGAAAAGCCTGGTGCTTAGGATTCCAGGCTAGAACCCCAGCCACGTGTAGGCCAAGATGGCGGCCACCGCGTGTAAAGGCCCTGTAAAGGAGAAGACAAGACTCCCAAGAAGCGTGAGCGCTCACAAAAAGAGAGCCCAAAAAGAAGCCCGCAGAGAGGAAACAGGCTAGTTTTATATCCCTGCAACTCAGACCTTCCTCCCACTGTTATGGAAAGCAGGGAGGGTCAAATGCCCTTAGGTAATCCCCTCCCTGCACCTCACCTAGGCCCTTTTGTATGCTAATGTTTTGAGCCAAGATCTGCCTGGAAATGCCTTTATAGGGTAGAGAAGGGGGTTTCTAAGATGGCATGTCTCTGTACCAAAGACTAATACTAATGCCAGTTAAATATTTCCCCAAGCCTTCACAAGTCTCTTCTACTTCATTGTAGTTTTGTATTTTAGTTGCCTTTGAGTATATCAGGGGGCCATGCTTGTTTGCTTGGAAGCAAACAGCATTTCTCTCTGGTCTAATTACTTAGGGGTCCAACGTGGCCAGGCAAATATGCTGGTAAGATCTAGCTAGTCCCACGATGATTGTGGTAGCATGGGAGAATATTTATACCAGCTAGTACAGCATACATGGTCAGATAAACTGCCACAATTAGATTACCCCCTTATCTGAAGTGATTTGGAGGCGGCAATTCAGAGCAGATGCAGCGGCCCTTAGAGAGAGTCCTGCAACACTCAGCTGTCAGTACAGGTGAATTTCTCTGCTTCTTCATTGTGCCTTGTGTTATATGAGAGATAGGAGAGTCTGATTTTGCTCAAATCAGTGAGCAGAAACTCACTGCTCACTAATTCCAGCCAGAGATTGTGCTCTGAGTTATGGTTTTCTGGACCACTGTCATGAGAGCTGTTACAAATGTGCTGCAGTTACAGCTCCAGTCTGGCTGGAAAGGAGCTGCATCCCAGAGACATCAGCTTGTAAATGGTGCCTGACAGAGGCTACAGTGTTGATCCCTCCTTAGACAGGAAAAAATGGTGACCTATGGTTCCAAATGCCCAATAGTATTTGCAGCACCAAACAGATCTATGTGGTTTCCAGGGTTTTAGCATTCCTTATCATTTGGCAGCAATGATCCTGCCAAGTTCTAGTAGACCTTGGAAGCATTCTGTGATCCAATAATATGTTTTCTAAGGTCTGTCACACCAAGTTTTACTAGGTCTGGGCTCCAACCAAACATTCGAGTACAGACAGAAAGATCTGCTCTTAGCTTGGGATGGCGCAGTTTGTCCTCAGGCTATTTCCTGCTCAAGGAGGAATGGCTGCCATACCCCTGGCCACCCAATCAGGTTTTTTGCTTGTTTGTTTGTTTTGTTTTGTTTGGACCATATGGGATGCTGGGAATTGCACCTGGGTTGGCCTCGTGCAAGGCAAATGCCTTACCCTCTAGACAATCGCTCCGGCCCTCCCATCACTGTTGTTAAGAGGGGAATTTAAAAGCTGGGATGCCAAGTTTTCAGCTTGATGCCTTGCATAGACAGTTTATCCAGGGAAAAGTTTCCCCTTACTTAGGAACTTAGAAATTCCTCCTGGGGGCCAGAGCGATAGTACAGCAGGTAGGGAGTTTGTCTTGTGGGTGACCAACCCAGGTTTGATCCTTGGTATCCCATATGGTCCCCCAAGCATTGCCAGGAGCAATTCCTGAGTGCAGAGCCAGTAGTAATCCCTGAAATCTCTGGGCATCACCCAAAAAGCAAAAAAAAAAAAAAGCCCAGAAATTCCTCGTGGGCTATTGGACTCCACACCAGGCTTTAATATTGTTGGCTTTAATATCTCAGCTGCTACTGCGTGTTCCCCAGTGGAGCTCTTCTTCCAGTGATGCCGCTGAATTCCCCAGAGGCCTATGGCCTGTTTCAGTAGGGTTCCAGGCAAGACTCTGAATTTTGTGAGGAGGGAGGAATATTCGGTCCGGGACCACTATTGGCTCTATGCTCAGTGATCACTCCTTGCCATGCTCCAGGGATCAAAATCAGGGATTGAACAAAGGTCAGCTGCATGCAAAGCAGATATTATCTGTCCTGCATTTTGTATTTTATGTAACTTTTAGTTTACCTGTTGCCAAGATGCCAATTGTATTGGGGGAGCCCTCCCTGTCTGGCCACAATGACCCCATGCCACCTCTGAGCAATATAAGATAAAGATTTTGCACCATGCTCATTTGGGCCTTTGCATACAAAGGGCAGAAACCAGTTCACAGAGCCGTATCATAGTCTGCACACCCTTTATGCAACAGTCCAGTCATCATCTTGAAATTCCAAATGCCGACAGTCACTTGGAACGCTAGAGTTATAGTAGTCATAGCTGCACCCTGGTTGCACTGGGTTCTGATGTCGACACGCAATCTGGGGCTGAACTTATTTTCTCAGGACAACAGAAGAAAGGTCTCGGCTTTTGCCCCAGGCACCCCTTGGCCTTTCCTCCAGATACATGCTGATCAAATATTTATTTTAACAACAATATTTGAACAAGTACCACATTAGCCTGTCCAGAGAACCCAATGTCTCGCTTCCCTTGCTTGATGGAAATAGATAGCTCAGAACTCATCACCTCTTAAAACTAGTTTGTGTTGCTTTTCCTCTCTGGTGTCCCTTATCATGGCCAGCTTTCAGGCCCATCCGTCACATCTCTGATGACAGGTATTCTCCCAAAGTCTTCTCAAGTTTTCCCTCTTTTTACTTGGCAGTACCCCTTCAAGAAAAAATATCACTGCAAACTCACTTTTTGCAAACATGCTGCCTACCGCTAAGCCACACACCATGCTGGGGTCTCCCCAGAAAACCTACTCATTCAGAGAAAAGCCCATCGCTGTGGGACGGAAGGTTGTAAACATATGGAATTTATTACTAGAAGAGTCGGTTCAGGATGTTTCCGATCCCTAAGCCAGTTGCTTAACCGTGACAAAACATTCCCCACAATCTCCTCATGACTCACTTTTTATTTTTAAATAACCTCTGGTGTGGAACTTTGTCAAGGCTTTTTAAAAGGTTAGAGAAATTGTGTTCACATGCTTATTGACCCCCTCAGAGAATTTTAGTAGCTTAAGCACATTCTCCCTAACAGCAATCACTGGCTGTGCTCGCTGAGCACCCTGTGACTGCCCTAACGCTCTTGAATGTGAGTGCTGTCCAGTCACTTTATATTGCTTCACATGGGCTTATCCTGTGTCAGCCCTTGGAGGAGATAGAAAGAGGCAGGAAGGCATAATCTTTGGTGTTCAACAAGTGAAATAGGATCAGGAGGCTAAAAGAATTCACAGATCTTTAGTAGACAAATAGGGTGCCTACAATCAAGAAGCAGTTTAGAATATAACAAGACAAACATGTTCTAAAGAAAAGGAGGAGATAGTCTTTGAGTTTGATCTCAAAAGCTGAGTGAACTTTGTAGAGGCAAAGAGAAGGGAAGGAAGACCATTCGGGGCTTCCAGGCATTCTCGAAACAATATAAGGGGAAAAGCATGAGCAAGACCTTATAAGCAAAATTTTCTCACCAAGTAAAGAAAATTGGAAATAGGAAAACTCCTACACTGGAGGAGTGAAAGCTGAGAGAGATGGGACCCACCATCACGAAGAGTTAGATCTTGATGTGACCGGGGATTTGTCAGGGGCCTTGGAGTTCAGTTAAGAATTTAATATCACATTGATAAGAGCAACCCAAAATTGAGAATATATCTATATATATGTGTGTATGTGTGTGTTCATGTATATACATACTAATATTTATATGTGTATATATACCTATATTTAACATCAGAATAAACATGGATACAAGGTACAATTGGGGAATCTCAAAAAAGACAAGGAAGGTGCAATCCATGGTAATAAAGAGTGTGAAAAGCTTTCTGAGTCCTTGTACAGTTGGGGGGAAAGCACCACAAATTAGAGTGCTTAAAGTAACAGAGATCTCTTTTCTCAATTGTAGAAGCTTGTCCAACATCAAGGTGTTGACAGGTTTATTCCCCTTCCACACAATCTAAGGAAGAATCCTTCCTATTCTAGCTTCCTCCTGGGTGTTGGCAATCCCTGGTGCTGCTGTTCAAGACAGTATGGCCTCTGTCTCTGCTCACTCTTATGCGAACTTCTACTCTGTGTTTATGTGCCCCTGTGTCTCCCGCTGGTCTTATACACACAACAGTCTTTTGCTTTCAGACTCACCCTGAGAACTACAAAATCTTCTATTCACATAAAAGTCCCATTCTGAACTGATTTGAAAGGAATTATTATTTTTTGTTTTGGGATCGCGCTCTATGATGGTCAGGGGATGTTTCTGACTTAGGCATTCCTGGAAATGTTCAGGAAACCTTGTGGTGCAGGGGGTAAGACCTAGGCCTACTGCATACAGAGCATGAAATCTGTCTGGAACTATCTTGCAGGGCTCAGAGATTCTGATTCTTAGGGGAAAGTGTGGGGGGAGAAGAAATTTTACATTCCTTCCAACTTCTACATGAAATCCTGAGTCTGTCTATCCTCTTCAGGGATGACAAGAAAGGGGCAGGAAAGGAAGGCTTTACACAGGAGCAAAGCCTGGTAGAGCCCAGTTTCGGCTGAGGCCATCTGCTCCGCAAGCCCCCACCCTTCACCCTTCTTCAGCAGCAACAGAGTTGTTTGCATCCCTGTCATCCAGATCAGTCATAACCATTTCTGCAGCTATTTTCACTATGTTTGGGGAACATTCAGGCAGCTGTTGTTGGTATTTTCAAGCCTCTCAAAGCAGTGGGGACACCAGGTCCCCTGGTGGTGTTGTATAAATTCAGAAAACAGCTGGCTCACCCAAGTTCTTCTCCCTCGTGATCCTTCTGAATATGAACTGGCTGGAACAGGTTGGTCCTGCTGTTGGTTCTTATTACTAGCAAACAAGTGGAAAGCCACACCAAACAGCTAGGTCACCGGGGCCCCACTGCACCACTGTCTGTCAAACTTCTCCCCCAGTCAGTCTCCCGTCTCTGATCAAAACAAGACTCTAAAGCCCCACGGGTTGTGCTCTCTATTGCACGCATGGTATTCCCCCAGTAAAAAGTGCTATTTAATCTACGGATTAAGTGCCTGTGCCACATGTGAGCACCAAGAATAAATGGAATTCCACAAGTCACAAGTCCTTCAGAGGAGGAAAACCTAGAGTTCTTGTACTCAATTAAAAGAAGACATTTAGTTCAGCTTTAGAGGGGACCCTGTTTCTCCGCCTTTGTCCCCAAGTTCTAACTTTTGACTCTGTTGATAGCTCCAGGGATGTACTATGTAGTTGTTTTTGCACATTTGCAAACTTTGGTACTGATAATTTCTTTCCTGTTCATTCAGTTGATTCTGTGCTTGAAGGGAAATAGACAATGAAAGAAACACTTGCAAGATGTGTGATGAAAGAAACATGTTTAAGAAAATCTAAAGAAAAAATTTCTCCATGTGTATTTGAAGGGATGTGGAACTACCCATTAAACTTTTGAACCAAAAAAAAAACTTGTTTGAAGATCATTTTGCCTTTGTTATTTGGTTCTTAATCAGGTGCCTGTTCCAATGTCTGATCCTAGTGCTGGGTATGGATGTTGTGCTCAGAGGATAGTGTGAAATATTTTGTCACACCACTCTGGGTTGAAATCCCTCTACCTCATTCCCTAACCCTGACCTTTATCAAGTTTAGCTTATGCATTTGAGTTTTCCCATCTACTATGATATGACAATAACATCAAATTCATGTAATGTTGTTGGAGATTCAATTAAATTGGATTGCTTTGATAGATAATTTAGCCCAGTCATTCCCTGGACATCATAACCCCTCAGGGATGCCTAGCACCATCATCATCCCTCTATTTTTCATTATTATTCTCCAAGCACCTTCTCTGCCCTTTAATTTATCTAAAAAAAAGTGTTTAGTCACCCTCAAAATTCTTAGCAATTCCAGCCATAAATAATTAGATCATGGTTGAAAAGCAAACAACCCATCACCCACCAGTGTTTCATAAGTAGAATATTTCACAACACTCATTTAACAACTATTTATCAAATCTTTACTATGTAAGCATATCTATTTTTCACTTCCCCTCCCCACCCCCATTTTTTTCTAATATGTTGTTGTTGTACAGTATACTTTGTGTCTAAGATCAACTTCTACAGCAGCTGCCTGGGGAGGGATGATAGCTCAAAGGTTGGAACACATGCTTTTATTTGGGAGCCCTGGATTTAATCCTCAGTACCTCATGTTCCCCAGAGCACTGAGCCAGGGTTAGTCTTCAAGGACTACCAGATGTGGCCTGACTGCCACACCTTTGGTCTTGAAGGTCTCTGTCCAAATCAACAACAGTGGCAGTGTGACTTATTCCACATGGCATCAGGTTCAACAATCTGAATCCTTTGTAAAAGCAGCAATTCCCTCTGCAGTTTGGGCCTACTTAACTTCCTGGGCACCTACTTCCTTGATTATGAGAAGATGGGTTTTGAGTATCCAGTTGGTTTTCAATCATTTTGCTGTGCTGAACTCAAAGGTTTTTAATATTATTAGTCCCTTTCAATGAACACAGAAACTCATAATTCACATGCAATATCAAAAGTTCCTGTTTGGATGGATGTTTGGAAACTCCAATATGGGAACCCTACAAGATAAAGCAGCAGGGATGAAAGCTTCCTGGGCTAGAATAAGGCTCTTCTGTTCTACCATTTTGAAATTCCTAAATCACAACAAAATACCATATGTATTCCAAAAGCTAAGTGTCTTCTAGACAACATGCTATTCCATGCCTCCAGGAAATTCATCTACTTTCTCTATGGAGCGCATACCCCTAGCTCTTAGTATAGCACTTAACACCTGTGTGTGAAGTCCTGGGTTTGATCCCCTACACAGGAAGGGGCAGTTCACTATTTCCTCTGATGGCAGTTTTCACCCCAAATATTATATCCAGATGAAAATGAAGCTCAGGGAAATCTCAGAAATTAAAATTCTTTCCTTTTTCATTAAAATGTTATTAATTTGTTATTGGCTTTCAGTACGATAAAATTTCAGTATATGACTGTACATCTTGTGTCTGATGCTCCTCCTAACGACCAACAAACTAAAATTCTAGCACAGCTAAACTCTGTGAAGCTCTTGAGTCATCACTGAACTTTTTGAATTCCCTGGACATGAATCACGACACTTCCCCGGGGCCCCAGAGCGTCCTCGTGATTTCCACGAGGAGCAACTGCACCCGAATTCATGTGTCTCCAATCTACAGAGCAAGCTCTCTCTGCCAGAAGCAGCATTATCCTGCTCTGGGGCACAACAGCCTAGGGCAGGGCAGTTTTCTGCTTTTTAACCCAGCAGTGCTTGCTTCTACGCATATAGGTGTGTGATATAGTTGTTGTTGATTTTCACTATATCAAACAAAAGTTTTACTTTTTTTGCTTTTGATGGGGTCCTTCTAGGAGGCCCAGAAGGCAACCAGGCCAGTGGCAAATGCAAAGGCCTGAAGACGTGATGTTACTTGGACCTTGCAGTGTCGGGGATACCTGGGCATGGTAGAGGTCCTCAGGGTTACATCCAGTAATGCTCAAGGAACCTGTGGTGGCAGAAATCAACATGAGCCCTGACCACTGTGCTCTCTCCCAGCTTTTGGGTGAGCAGGAGCTATGGTGGGGTGCAGGAAGGACACCCACTTCAGCAAGAGTGGATGGAAGAGTGGCCTTGGTTACAGTGTTGTTTCCTAGTGAAAGAGTATCAGGAGCCCCACTGTTTCACCCTCTTCCAAAGATTCAGTTGTGATACATCCAGGCAGCAGAGTGTGGAGGATAGTGGAGGCCCAGAAGGAACAGAGACCACACACAAACATGATCCTTGAGACTTTCACAGGACAGTTCTCAACCCTGAGGGAAATCCAATGAGAACAAAGGAAACTGTGTCCCTAACTGAGAGAGAGCACAGAGAGGCCAGGGCCTGCAGCCTGGGAGACTGCAGAAAGGCAGCGGCCATACCCGGTCCTGAGACCAGTCCAGAGAGGCAGCACAGGGATAAGGTGCTCACCTTGCATGTTGCTGACCCGGGTTCTAATCCCGGCACTGCGTGCTCCTGAGCACTCTCCAATTTCCTTTCTGGTTTGGTGCCAAGGATCAAACCTCAACGTCATGCATGTAAGAAATTCACTTTGTCACTGAGCTACATTTATTTTGTTTTTTATTGTCTTTGCTTATTTTATGAGGTACCAGCAGGGATCCAACCTATGCATGAAAGACATGTATTTCTGTATGACTAAAACCTAATCATGAACAGCCCATTGTTTATCTCATGGTGAAGAAAGAGATAAAGAAAGAAAGAAAACAGGCAGGCAGGCAGGCGGGCAGGCGGGCAGGTGGGCAGGCAGGCAGGCAGGCAAGCGAGGGATAAAAAGAAGGAAGGAAGGAAGGAAGGAAGGAAGGAAGGAAGGAAGGAAGGAAGGAAGGAAGGAAGGAAGGAAGGAAGGAAGGAAGGAAGGAAGGAAGGAAGGAAGGAAGGAAGGAAGAAGGAGAAGGAAGGAAGGAAGGAAGGAAGGAAGGAAGGAAGGAAGGAAGGAAGGAAGGAAGGAAGGAAGGAAGGAAGGAAGGAAGGAAGGAAGGAAGGAAGGAAGGAAGGAAGGAAGGAAGGAAGGAAGGAAGGAAGGAAGGAAGGAAGGAAAGGAAGGAAGGAAGGAAGAAAGAAGGAAGGAAGGAAGGAAGGAAGGAAGGAAAGGAAGGAAGGAAGGAAGGAAGGAAGGAGGAAGGAAGGAAGGAAGGAAGGAAGGAAGGAAGGAAGGAAGGAGGGAAGGAAGGAAGGAAGGAAGGAAGGAAGGAAGGAAGGAAGGAAGGAAAGGAAGGAAGGAAGGAAGGAAGGAAGGAAGGAAGGAAGGAAGGAAGGAAGGAAGGAAGGAAGGAAGGAAGGAAGAAGAAATTCTGTTTCTTTCTGTGTCACATGTCTTACCATTGAGCTACATCCCTACAGTGGCACTGAGGAAGGGCAGCAAAGGTCCTCCCAAGAAATGCTCAGGGAGGGTGGGGGTGATCAGCTCAATTCCCAGCCATGTACAGCCAAGCTGTCCCATGCTAAGGCCTGAGAGCACAATGCTGTGCAGGCCCCATAGTGCTGGGAACCAACCAGGGCAAGTCAGCAGTGCTCAAGGCCTCTAGGACTCCATCAGTGGTGGCCAGGAGAGTTACAATGTGGTACTAAGGTTCAAACTGGGGTTCCGCATACAAAACATGGACTGTCAGGTTACCGCCCTGTCATCTCCCAGCACTGTTTTCAGCAGCAAAAAAAAGGGAGAGTAAAGAAGGAGCAACAAGGAACCAAGAGACCAGATAAGGAAAGGTCTTCTTACTTTCAGATGATTCCTGTTATCTAAACTGTTCAACTGACCCCAGGCATCAGAGTCACAGGATATCCCACACTCCACATGCACACTTGCTCACGCCACCACTCCTGCTTTAGAGAGAGGGACATAAACCCAGTTCCTAGATCCCAGTGACCTTTGTCCTGAATAATCTCCTCCCTCAGGTGTGGGCAGAATCGGCATCAAAAGCCCCATCACTCCTATAATTAAGTTACCATAGCATGGCAAAGGGGATTTTGCTGAAATTAGCTGAGTTTAAGAGCAGGAGAGTATCAGCCCAGAGATCAGAGCTAGAAGAGTCAGAGAGATCTGAAATGACATGTATGGGTATCAAGAAAGAGGAGGCCAAATGTAGAGGAATTTGAAGCTGAAAGAACCCTCCAACACACACACACGCACACACACACACACACACACACACACACACACATACTCACACACACAGCTCAACACTGACAGCAGGGGGAAAAATAGACTGAGTTCTACCATTACAAGGAACTGAATTCTTCCAGCAATGAAATGACTTACTAAACAGCATTCTGACTTCCTTTTTGTTTTGGTTTGGTTACTTTGCCTACACCTGGCAGTGCTTGGAGCTCCGGGGACCATCTGGGGTGCTTGAGACTGAACCCAGATCAACCACATCTGAGCCAAGCCCTTCCCAAGCTGTACTATCTCTCCAACTCTTGATTTCAATCTTGTAACACCCTGCATCTTGCTCAGCAGTGCTCCTGTTTCTCTGCCAAGAATTGCTACCTAAATGAGGTCTGAATGAATGGGTATTGTCCCAGACTGCTAACCTAGCTATTATTACTTACACAGCCATGAAAAGCCAGTGTGAAGAGAAAATGGAGATATCTGTATCTTGATGCTTCTTAATAGCCAGGCACATGGAAACGATTATGTTCCACCCTTTTAAAAGTCAAGTACATATACCCTCAGGCTATGCTTGCTTGCCTAAGTCAAATAAGGCTATTTTATACTTTCAACAAATATTTATTGAGTTTTGTGATATTTTAGGAACTGTGCATAGAGGAATGAATAAAATTAGTAGGTTTTGCTTTAAACAGTCTAGACCATTTGAAAAGTCAAACCGTTTTTAGTGGCTTTAACACTGGTAGCTTTCTTGTAATATACACCCACTTACATTTTAACATACACTCAGTCATACATGACTTCCTTTTAGAGCATTTGTTTTTATTTATATGTATTTTTAAAATTCATATGTTTATCTCTTCAATATGTTAGATTTGTGTATTTGCTTGATAACATTCAAAAACTGTTATTTTAGTTTATTTTAAATTGTTCAGTATTTTTAATTTCTGAATCACCTGACAGTGCCTGGGGGTTACTCCTGACCCTGTGCTCCAGGAACTACGTGGTATCAGAGCTCAAACCAAGCTCAGTGCTAAGCAAGACTAGTGCCGTGGGGACTGGAAAAATAGTACAGTGGGGAGGGCATTTGTCTTGCAGGTGGCTGACCAGGCTTCAATCCTTGGCATCCCTTATTAAGGTTCCCCAATTCCTGAGAGCAAAACTAGAAGTAAGTCCTAAGCACTGCCGGGTGTGGCCCAAAACCAAACACAAACAAGACAACAAGACAAGTGCCTAAATCCCTCTATTGTCTCTCTGTCCCAACTTGGTTTTTTGGTTGATTTTAGTATTTTGTGCCATGCCCAGTGGTGCTGAGGGGGCCAAGTGTAGAGCTGGGGATTGAACTGAGGCCAGATGCTCTGGTGCAATTTTAAAATGACTTTATTGCAATACATCACTTGAATTATACATTAAACTTTGTGCTAAATCTTGAGGTTGCTTGCATGGAATACATTCATTTACTTGCTAAATATTTATTGAGCAGCTAATATTTGTCAGACACCTTCTGAAACCTGAAACATATAAAGGTTAAAAAGTAAAAACTGATGTAACTTAAAGAATTATAAATAATTTAAATTTATTAAAGAATAATTGTATACATACATATATAACATATGTGAACATATATTTTATATATGCTGTGATATATAAGTTACATATATTATGTCTGTTATATAGACATTTTATATATATACATATATATGTCTATGTGTAAATATTTCCAGTGTTGAAGGACTCTTTCAAGGACCTGGTTCTGTTAAACATTTCATTTTCATTTTTATTTATTTATTTTGATTTTTGGGTTACATCCAGCATTGCTCAGGGGTGATTCCTGGCTCTTTGCTCAGGAGTTACTCCTGGTGGTGCTCGGGAGACTATATGGGATCCTGGGAATCGAACCTGGGCTACTGTGCTATCGTTCGGGCCCCTCTGTTAAAGAATCTGCTTACAGTTAGTGTTGGGACTAAAGCAATTGGACGGGGGAAAGGGCTTTTGCCTCACATGCTGCCAACCGGGGTTTGTTCCCTACCATACCATATGATTCCTTGAGCACTGCCAGGAATAAATCCTGAGTGCAGAGCCAGGAGTAACACCTGAGAGCATCGCTGAGTGTGACCCAAAAAAAAAAAAAAAAAAAAAAGATGAAAATGTCAAGGAACCTAAAACCCATGTTAAGCGAGGCTTCAGTGTACTGTATCACTGTATCACTGTCTTCCCGTTCATCATCGATTTGCTCAAGCGGGCACCAGTAACATCTCCATATGACCTGTCTCATGCAAGTAGAGCCCAAGGGCACCTGCTTGCTCCAGGAACATAAAGAGCCTCAAAACCATTCCATCAGGTCATGGGAATGAGGTCTATAATTGTTACTGGTATCTGGCATATCAAATACGACATCGGGTAGCTTGCCAGGCTCTGTCGTGCGGGTAGCATACTCTTGTAGTCATCTCAAAATCCAGCATTTATTGATGAACCGCATGGCCACAAGCAGCCGCGGTGAGCCGGGCTATGATAGGCTGTTCTGCTGGGTGGAATTCTGACAAGAGGGGAGTCCAAATGTGGAAAATGGAGGTCCTCATGGAGTGGGGGGTCGTCTGACTTATTATGAGGCTCTGCTAAGGTGGCAGGCCAGGGCTAGAACCTGCCATCCCTCCCTGGCGCCCCATGATCAGCTGGGCACAGAGCCCCATGGTAACTCAATAAGGTTACCTGTGCCTCAACACTCTACCGGAGACAAATATTAGCTGCTTCAGTGCACATGAGGAAGTTTATGGCCCTCTGCCATAGAACTACTGCACCACAAATAATGGTTAAAGACAATTATTAGAGGCCCGAGGGAGATACAGAGCGTAAGGTGCTTGCCTTGCATGAGGCCAAGCCAGGTTCAAATCTCTGACACCACATACAGTCCTCTGAGCACCTGCAGGAGTGATCCCAGAGCACAGAGCCAGGAGTAAGCCCTGAACATTACTGGGATACTCAGGTACCTGTTCTGGTTTTGTTCCAAAAACCAAAATAATAAAAAATAATTGCTATATCTCACGGTGGTATAATAAAATATTAATTAAAAAATAATTATTATAGTGTAGGTACCCCTAGAGCTTAGCTCCCTTTATGTATTTTATATAACCTTATATATAAATATGTATATTATATATCTGTTTGTATACACATGCACAAATGCATTAGCTTGTGGTTTACACCTGTTGGTACTTGGGGCTACTCCTGGCTCTGTGATTGAGGGGTCACTTTCATTATTGCTTGGGGGACCAGATGGTACTCAGAGAGTGAACCCAGACCTCCTGCAAGGAAAGCAAGTGCTCAGCCCGTTGAGCTATCACTGGGCCAAGAGGCTTAACAGTTTATGTAAATGTGAAGCTTGCAAAAAAAAATTTTTTAAATATTTAATTTCTTGTATTTTCTATAGCAATGTTTGATTTGTATACCAATTGCATATACCATTTTATCTGAGGCTTTGTAAGGCTCTCCAGGTAGAAAAGGCTCTGAATGAAAAGAGCCCGACCCAAGGTTACCTGTGCCTCAACACTCTAACCCCAGGGCAGGTGTGCGAGGGTCTCCCGGAGAAGCTCCAGCACGCGCCAGCCCTGTCCTTCCGCTGCCTGAGCGTCAGCCAAGAGGCTTCCCCTCTTTCCTCTCTGCCAGGCTGTGGAGGAAAGTTTGTGTCACGTAGTTGGAAAGTAAGACTCAGAAAGCTCTGGTTTGGGAGAAATAGCTGATAGCTAAGAGAGGTGACGCTTCACCAGACCCCCTGTCCCCACCAGCTCACAGCTCACGAACCCCCCAGATAATGGGGCCTGGGGGACAGCGGCAGAGCTCCCTTTCAAACCTTGTGAGATGCGCACAAGCTTGGGCTTCTTGATCCTTGGCATGGATGTTTACTGGATGTCTTTTTATTTTTTTAATTAATATTTTATTATACCACCGTGAGATATACAATTACAATGTTGTTCATGTTTGGGGGTTTCGGTCACACAGTGTTCCAAAACCCCTCCCTCCACCAGTGCCCATTTCCCACCCACCTCAGGGGTTACTCCTGGCTCTGCACTCAGGAGTTACTCCTGGCAGTGCCTGGGGGACCATATGGGATGCTGGAGATTGAACCCCGGTCGGCCGCTTGCAAGGCAAACTCCCTACCCGCTGTGCTATCCATCAGGCCCCTAAGTTTTCTTTTTAATTGAATCACTGTGAGATACTCTCCTACAAAATTGTTCGTGATTGATTTCAGTCATACAATGTTTCAACATCCTTCCCTTCTCCAGTGTATGTTTTCTACCACCAATGTCCCACCACCACCCTAAGCCTGCCTCTATGTCAGGCACTTCTCTCTCTCTTCTCTCTCTCTGTCTCTCTCTGTCTCTCTCTCCCTCTCTGTCTCTCTGTTTTCTTTCTCTACCTCTCTCTCTCTGTCTTTGTCTCTCCCTCTCTCTCTCCCTTTTTGTCTCCCTCTCTCTCTCTCGGAGAGAGAGGTCCCTTACTCTCTCCCTCCTTTGGGGCATTATGGTTTTCATTACAGGAACTGAAAGGTTAATATGTTCGCCCCTTGACCTAATTCCAACACTTAGTTCCTGTCCACAGTGATCATTTCTAACTATCCTTGCCATCGTGGTCCCTTCTCAATTCTAACTGCCCTCCCCACTCCACCTCTTGTGGCAAGCTTCCAACCGTGGACCAGTCTGCCTGGCCCTTGTCTCTACTTTCCTTGGATGCTAGCCCCATACTATGTTATTTTATACCCCACAGATGAATGCAGTCATTCTGTCTGTGTATCTCCTTCTCATTTATTTTCTTCAGCATGATACTCTCCTTGTTCGTTCATTTATAAGCAAATTTCATGACTCCACTTTTCCTGGTAACTGCATAGTATTCCATTGTGTAGATGTACCATAGTTTCTTTGTACAGTCATCTATTTCAGGCACTCAGGTTGTTTCCAGATTCTGGCTATTGTGAATAGTGTTGCAGTTAACATAGAAATGCAGATGGCTTTTCTGGAGTGGTTTTGGGGCTCTTGGAATATATTCCCAGAAGTGGTATTCCTGGGTTGTATGGAAAGTCATTTTTAAGGAATGCTCATGTTGTTTTCCAAAAGGCAGGACCAGTCAGCATTCCCACCGGCAATGAAGGAGAGTCCCTTTCTCTCCGCATCCATGCCAGCACTGGTTGCTCTTGTTCTTTTGAATGTGTGCCTGTGTCTGTGGTGTGAGATAATATCTCACTGCTGTTTTGATTCGTAGTTCCCTGATGATTAGCAATGTTGAACATTTTATTATTGTGTGTCTTTGGCCATTTGTACTTCTTTTTTTGAGGAAGTTTCTGTTAATTTCTTCACATTTTTAATGGGAATGGATTTTTTCTTGTAAAATTCTTACATGCTTTAGATATCTGTGATTTTAACCCTTTATGAAATGGGTATTTGGGTAAATAATTTTCCCATTCCATAGTCTATCGCTGTATCTTGGTCATGGTTTCTTCTGAAGTGCTGAAGCTTCTTAGTTTCACATAGTCCCATTTGTTTAACTTTGCTTTCACTTGCTTGGTCAGTGGTGTTTCATCTTTGAAAACACGTTTAGCTGCAGTACCGCAGAAGGTTCTGCCTATGTTTTCCTCCATGTGCCTTACGGATTCAGGTCTGATATTGAGGTCTTTAATACATTTGGTGTAATACAGTTTGTGACTTCTGTGTCTGGCATTAGAGGTCTGATTTCATTTTTTTTTACATGTAGCTGTCCCATTTTCCCAGCACAACTTGTTGATGAGGCTTTCCTTGCTCCACTTCATATTTATTGTTTTTTATCAAAGATTAAATGATCACATATAAGAGGCTTGATGTCAGGATATGCACAGGCGGGTTCCCTAAGCCTTATTAGAGCCAATTGGGATACATCCCACCACCACCACCAGCACCACCATCACAAGAAAATAAGTTTTCAAATTTTCCCTTGGCTTTTAAAATGTACTTATAATGCTTGCTCAATAAACAGTTATACCCTTTTTACACTAATTTCTCCATGTTCCTGTCTGACCTCCTTTTGAAAAAATGCAGAATTTAATATTCAGTTCAAGATGAGTTGATTTTTACATGATTCTTCCTATAATTTATGAAACCACTATAATCAGATTTTGAAATCTTTCTAATAACCATGTTCATCCAATGGCCTCCTGATAATTAGCTCTCAGTGACCAACACCTTGTTCCTGTTTTCCTAGCATGTTTCTCCCCTGGGATGTTTTAAAGCTGAAGATTCCTCAAACTAGTGATGCATAATGTACATCTGCGGGGTTAGCATTTCAAGATCTGCTTTTTCATAACTCTTCTAACTCCTCCCACACCCCCTGCCTTCCTCTGTTGATGCTGCTATGATGGGGGGGGTGATCACACATGTGCTTGGGTATGGTCCTTGTGCATTTTGTTATTGGTATTCTTTGGGCCACCTTCTTTAATGGTGGAGCTCACTCATCTTCTGGTTGCAGAGCTCTCCAAGGCTCATAGCCTTTAGTACAGTACTGGCAGAAATCTCTCGTGGTGCATAGCAGAGCTGCAAGGACAGTTCTTGGCACTTGCAATTGTTCCCGGGATTAGACTTGGAGCCTCACTTTTGCAAGGCAGGTGCTTTAGCCACCAAGTGGTGTCTTGACCCTGCTTCCACCCTGCCTCATTATTCTTAAGTACAATAAAATTAAGGGGCCACTGCTCAGCTTATGTTTCCTTAATGAGTAAGAGCAGGCCATCTAACAGTGTACAGGAAAACATAACATTTGATGACTTATAGAGATTTCAATCATGGTGGTCTGTCCTGTCCTAGATTATTTATTTATTGGTTTGGAGACAAAACTCAGAGATACTCAGATACTAGTCCCATGTTGCTTGAGGAACTCCTTCTGGCAATGCTTGGGAAACCATGTGGTGCCAGGAATCAAACTAGCCCTTTACGTCATCTCTCTAACCTTCTTCCTGTTTGATTATTTTAAGTCCCTAGGAGAATCCAATGGGAATTCCTGGTTTCACCTAGTGTGCTTTTCGATTTCCTCACGTAGGTGGCACAAATGCCAGCACTTCCAAGTGTCCCGCTCTCTGGACACAAGGAGTGAACATCACGTGGTCTTACCCTTTAGTGATCCACCAGTACACGGAGGCATGGTGTAAACGTTTGTTTTTGTTTGTTTGTGCTTTTTGGGTCACACTTGGCAGTGCTCAGGGAATACCATGACTCTGCACACAGGAATTACTCCTGGATCGGCGCATGTAAGACAAGCGCCCTACCCACTGTACTAGGGCTCTGGCCCCTGGCATGAACGGTGAATGTTTTTTAGAGTTTTTGCCTGAATTTGTTTGGTTGTTTGGTTTTGGGGCTTTGGCCACACCTGGTGGTGTACAGGATTTGCTTCTGCTTTTCACTTAGGAATCACTTCTGCTGAGGCTCAAGGACTTTGAGATCCAGCTCTTTGAGCTAGTTTTCCAGCCCAATTCATGTCCTTTAAGATGCTGCTGTTTCAAGAAGGGGTGCAATATGGGATGCCAAGGATCAAACCCAGTCAATGGACTATTTCAATGCATGTGATAAACATTGAAGAGCTAGAGAGAGAAGCTCAAATATGTTGTAGCAGCTAGAATTGGCAAATATCCTTTTGAGTTTCTTCTCTTTCACTGATGACTTGAAATGCCTTTTTATATTTTTGAAATCTCCTAACTATTGTTTCCACTTGACCAAAAAAAGAAAGGAAATTACCTCTCCTGCCTTTGTTCTTAGAAAACAGCCAGTAACAGAAGACTAAGCAGAGTATTTCCAAGATGTCAAGATTCTCTGGCCTGATGGCATTTCGGATCCTCCCCATGTTAGAAGGGAACTTCAGGTCAGTGAGTACTGACTGGCATAAAAGATAGATGAGATCCTAAATGGTAGATGAGAGTGAAGTTTGGGGAGGGGGGAAGGCTGTCAGCAGTGGAGAGCTGGGAATCAGTAAGAGATAATTAATTCATTTAGAGACTAATAAATAAAGATAACAATATGTTGTCTTATGCTTAGCCTGTCTGGTACTTCAAAAGCAAGAATCAAAGACATACTGAAATCTGAGTCAGCCCTCTTAACTGGAAACAGTGCCTCTCAGGTGACTTGACGGTGCCTGTCCGGACACTGGTGCTGCATTCCACACAGTCATGGGCCTTCAGCTCAGACAAGTCAGCAATTGGCCCCGTGAAAGGGGATTATCAGCCGCAGGCAGCTGGAGAGTCAGGTGGAACCAACATTGCCAAGAGGGTCAATATTTGTTCAATCGATTTTCTCTGTTCCCTCAATCTTCAAATGCTAACAGGCCAGAATAAAGGGCAAAAGAGCATTGAAAGTTAACAGAAAGAACAAAGACAATTATGAACCCGAATTTTAGCTATTAAACTAAGGATATTAGAATTGGATGGGAACACGTAGTCCAACAGTTCACATAGCCCAACTTGCTTACTTCCTAACATAGAAACAAATGACCAGTTAAAGTAAAAGTGACATTTGAACAAAAATAGTGCTGCTTCAGTACTGATCTGGTTAGAGTGACCTTGCTGATTGTGTTCAGAGTTCCTGTGAGAATCCAACTTTATAGAAAAATTTAATTAGATTACCTCCAAAATTTGTTGTATTTTGTGTGTTCTTGTTTTGGAGACCACACTCATTAATGCTTATGGTTACTCCCAGGAGTGTGTGGGGGTTATGAGTGCTAGAGATCAAGGCCAGGCCGCTTGCATATACAAACACTTGCTCCAGCTCTTTGAGCTAGTTTTTCCAGCCCAATTCATGGCTTTAGGGTGTTGCCATTTCAAGAATAGGCATAGAAATTAAAATTACTTGGAAACTCCTAACCCTGTCAAACTCCTATGAACACTTGCCATACACACATTGTTGAATAGCTTTAAGAACCCATAAAGGCCAGTGAAGGCTAACAGACATATGAAAAATACTTGATAATTTTTAGAAAGAGGAAAATGAATTTTGATAAAATGATATGATATGAAAATGTAAAACTGTGCACATAAAAGTAAAAACTGTAAAGCATAGAAGTAAAACATCTTGAAAGAATAGTCACCAATACCATATGGACAGTTTACTAGCTTTGTTTTTAAAGAATGGTATAAACAAAAGATCTTCATTACATTTATCCAGATTTTAAGTTAAATGGTAAAAATAACAATAGAACTAATAGTTGGAATAAGAAGAGAGAGTTCCATTTTGCACACTACAGTTTCTATTTAAGGACTATTTAAAGGAAACTACCAAGTGGTGGGAAAGAGGGCCAGGGGTGTAGCTCAGTGACAGAGCGCTTGCTTCCCTGAGTCCCTGTGTTCAATACCTGGCACCGCATTTTAAAAGAGTAGCAGCCCAACCCCTGAAAACAGGAGGCAGAGCAGAAAATATCGCTTCTTCTGAGTTGCAGTAAATTGAGCAGGTGCGGATTTGCATACAAGTAACCACTTCAGGTAGACTCTGGCCAGCAACACCTGCATCCACAAACACAGGTGTTTAGGCAGCCTATTTGAAAATTTAGCTACTAAATTACAGTCTCCTGTTTCCACTCTGCAAGCGAATGGGCTTCTTTTCTATTCTCCTTGAAGAGAATAAGGGAATTTAAAACCTTCCTGGGCAGTGAAATCCACAGAACGTTAATTCCCTGCTCCAGTGGCTCTTCAACCCTCATTAAGCGCATTTTCAAATTCAGCTACCTGGACTGTCCCACACTACACACTATGCAAGTAAATCCACTGAGAAGGAAATCCCGAAAGTAAATCCCAAGGGATCCCTTTCCTCTTTTCTTTCATACACCTCAGGGGATTCTGATCGAGATAGTTTATGATCCTCATTTTGGGAACTATGCTGAATTTTATGCAAACGTGACTGAAAGTCAGATCAAATAGATGTGGGAGCTTAGGGGCAGATTTTTTACATTTCTCTCCTTGCCTTCCCTTCTTTGGTACACCGAGCAGGGATCACACGCTTTGGTTGCTGCTCTCACAACACTTGGTTGCTAAGAGCTGGAGACTCTTGTGGCACCGCGCATCCCAGTGGCAGTGGCACCCAGCTTGTGGGGCGGTGCCAGAGATGAACTCCCGACCTCACACCTGCACACCTGCCAAGCAGGTGCTCTAGGCTTCAGCCCTCCCTGGTCCCAACTCTCACCGTTCTTCTTTGTTATTTTACAATTTTTTTTCTCAGTCGCTGGCCCTTGAACCTAGGGCCTCGTATATTGAGACATACACTCTACCACTGAGATATAACCGGCCCTGAAATCAGGTACTTTGATCTAACAGCCACTTTTTTAAAAACTCATTAAAACAGGAGCCTGAGAAATAGTACAGAAAGTAAGGTTCTTGCCTTGCATATCTGCAAGTACAATACAATTATGTTTTCATTGTCTTAATTTTACAAACACATAATTTTTTTTCACTTGCCAATATTTAGGACTTCCCAAATTAAAGTTTATATAACACATTTTATTATTTATCTGCTCCTTAATATTCTAATTTAGAGTACACTCGATCTACTTCATTATTTCTGACAGATAAGCATCTAAATTACCTTCCCCTTTTTCACTACCCCAGAAGGTTTTTCAGTGAAACATCTTGATACCTCTTTGAGCAAATGTGCACAAGTTACTTCTTTTATTGGCAGGGCTGACTCAGGGGGTAATAGGGATGATAGGCAGTGCTGGGAATCAAAGCAGAATTGGCTCTATGCAAGTCAAGAACTGTAAACCCTGTAATAGTGCTACAGCCCATGGGGGGAATTTTTTAGGGATAGAGGGGACATCCATACTTTTATTAAGAATTACTTACCCTCAGACACTACTTTTTACTACTCTTCTCTCACCATTGATCAAAATTAAAGATAACTGCATTATCTTATTTTAATTTGCATTTCTGTAATCAGTAGTGATGGAAATGCTTTGAAAAGTGTATGTATGTATGTATGTATGTATTTTTGTGTGTATGAAAAAGATACAGAGAGAGAGAGAGAGAGATTTCTTATTAATTTACCATTCCCAAGTTTTGCAAGGGTTATTACCACATTGCACAATATTTAACAAGTACTAAAACAATATTTAAAATATTTAAAATATTTAAAATTTAAAATATTTGAATATTTAAAATATTTGAATATTTAAAATACTGTAAATCTCACAACACTTCTATTCAACACAGTACTGGAAGTACTTGCCATAGGAATTAGGTGCGGGGTACATTAAAGGCATCCAGATAGGAAAAGAAGTCAAGCTATCACTATTTGTGATGACATGATATTATACTTAGAGACCCCAAAGGCTCTACCATAAAGCTCCTAGAAACAATAGATTTGTATAGTAGTGGTTTTTGTAACAACAAAATCAATACCCAAAAGTCCATGGCTTTCCAATGTGCCAATAACAAAAGAGAAGAGAGTGATATTAAAAATACAACTCCGTTCACAATTTTTTAATATTTTATTATACCACCGTGAGATATACAATTACAAAGATGTTCATGTTTGGGTTCGGTCATGCAGTATTACAGCACCCATCCCTCCACCTGCTCCCATTTCCCACCACCAATGTCCCCAATTCCCTCCCCCACCTCCCTTGCCTGCCTCTATGGCAGGTTCTTTATCTCTTTTCTCTCTTTCTTTCTCTCTCTATATCTCTCTCTCTTCCTTCTCTTACACATTGTGGATTGCAATACATACATTTAGAGATTATCATGTGTATCCCTTTGCCTATATTTAATGCTCAGTTCTAGGCTGGTATTATCATTTTCAACAATTATTAACACACTGTTCCCTTCTCTGTCTTACCTAACCTCTGGCTCCCATGCATTTGCAGTAGATTCCACCTATTGATAAGATCTCCTGGTCCATGTTTTGCCTGACCTTGGACATTGGTAGTATTAGATGATAGATAGATAGATAGATAGATAGATAGATAGATAGATAGATAGATAGATAGATAGATAGATAGATAGATAGATAGATAGATAGATAGATAGATAGATAGATAGATAGATAGATAGATAGATAGATAGATAGATAGACAGGCAGATAGATAGACTGATATTATATATGTATATATACTATATATACTATGTATAGCATACTATATATATATATATATATATATCTTGCCCAGGTCTCTGAGGCATATGTAAATGCAGGGAGAATGGTGGCGTCAAAGAGGTGTGCCCGTAGCTGGAGGTTCTTTGTTCTTTTGACTATTGTTTCAATGTTTTTGAAGGCAGTCCATGCCGCTCTTTTCCTCCTGCGCATCTCAGATTTCAGGTCATTCATCATGCTGACTTCTCAACCTGGGCGTTACGAAAGCAGGATGAGAAAACCATTTGGGTCTCCCAAAGAGGAACCGAAAAGCCATGCTTGGAATATCACGCCTCATTCAAGTGAGAGAGAAAATCCGGAGTTCCGACCTCCGTCGCTATTCTAAAATCAAGGACACTGTCTCATCTGCCAGAACATCGAAAATCAGATGGGCTGGTCATATAATGCGATCTGGAGACCACCATTGGACTAGAGCCGTTACCGATTGGATCCCACGAGATGCCAAAAGATTGCGTGGCTGCCCACCTGCAAGATGGTCAGACTTCCTTATCAGGACCCTAAACAAACAGTTGGAAGCTCTTAATATCCCCGAAACAGACAGATGCCATTGGGCTACACTGGCACGTGATAGGGTCAAATGGAAACATCACTGGCGCCCGCTCCAGCAAATCGAAGAATAACGGCATATCAAGTGATCAAGTGATATATCTTGCAAATAAATACAGTCATTCTTTATCTTTTTTCCTTCTGGCTAATTTCACTCTGCATGTCCATCCATTTATAGGCAAATTTCATAACTTCATTTTTCCTAACAGCTGCATAGTATTCCATTGTATAGATGTACCAAGTTTCTTTATTCAGTCATCAGTTCTTGGGCACTCTGGTTGTTTCAATTCTGGCTATTATGAATATTGCTGCTATGAAAAAAAGTGCACAGGGCATTTCGGCTCTGTGTTTTTGGCTTCTCAGGGTATATTCCTAGGAGTGGTATGGTTGGTTCAAACGGGAGCTCAATTTCAGTCTTTGGAGGAATGTCCACATTGTTTTCCAAAAGGGCTGTACCAGTCAACATTCCCACCAACAATGAATGAGGGTCCCTTTCTCCCAGCATCCACGCCAGCACTTGTTGTCCTTGTTCTTTTGGATATACGCCAGTCTCTGTGGTGTAAGATAACTCATTGTTGTTTTGATTTGCATCTCCCTGATGATTAGTGATGATGAACATTTTTCATATACCTTTGACCACTAGAATTTATCCCTTGTCGAAGTTTCTGTTCATCTCTTCTCCCCCATTTTTTTGATGGGGTTGCTGTTTTCTTCTTGTAAAGTTCAACCTGTGCCTGATATATCCTGGACATTAATCCCTTATCAGATGGGTATTGGGTGAATATTCTTTCCCATTCTCTAAAACTGTATTTGCATCTTGGTCACTGTTTCTTTTGAGGTAAAGAAATTTTTTAACCGAAACCCAAATATGAACATCTTATGAACATCTTTGTAATTGTGTATCTCACAGTGGTATAATAAAATATTAAAAAAAAGAATTTTTTTTATTTTCCTGTTGTCTATATGTTTATCTTTGCTTCAAATTGCTTTGTTAGTGGTGTTTAATCTTTGAAGATGCCTTTACCTTCAATGTCATAGAGGGTTTTTCTATATTTTCTTTAACATACTTTATGGATTCAGGTCTTATATTGAGATATTTAATCAATTTTGATCTGACTTTTGTGCATAGTGTTAGACCGAGAATGTGGAAAGATAGGTCTACAGCTGAATCTCAACAAAACTATGTTTATGAAAAATGACTAGTTCCAGAGGCCCCATTCACTCTCAATGGAACAAACATCTCTGAATGCAGCAGTTATGTGTACCTAGGTCGAGAAATCAACATGATGAATGACCTAAAACCTGAGCTGCGCAGGAGGAAGAGAGTGGCATGGAATGCCTTCAAAGGCATCGAAGAAATAGCTAAAAGGACAAAGAACCTCCGGCTCCGGACACATCTCTTTGACTCCACCATTCTCCCTGCATTAACATACGCCTCAGAGACCTGGGCCCTACGAAAGCAGGGATGAGAATGCTATTCGGGTCTCCCAGAGAGGAATCGAAAGAGCTATGCCTTTCGATATCGATATCACGCCTCACTCAAGTGAGAGAAGGAATCCGGAGTTCTGACCTCCGTCGCTATTCCAGAATCAGGGACGCTGTCTCGTTTGCCAAGGCATCGAAAATCAGATGGGCTGGACATGTAATGCGATTTGGAGACAACCACTGGACTAGAGCCATTACCGACTGGATCTCAAGGGATGTCAAAAGATCACATGACCGCCCACCTACAAGATGGTCAGACTTCCTTGTAAAGACCCTGAAGGAACGGTTTGAGGCTCTTCATATTCCTGAATCAACCAGATGCCATTGGGCTACATTGGCACGTGATAGGTCCAATGAAAATGTTACTGGCGCCCGCTCGAGCAAATCGATGAATAACTGGATTCAAGTGAAGTGATCAAGTGATCACTAATCATCAGGGAGATGCAAATCAAAGCAACAATGAGATATCTTCTCATACCACAGAGACTAGACACATCCAAAAGAACAAAAACAACCAGTGCTGGTGCATATGCACGGAAAAGGGTCTTTGCTTCATTGTTAGTGGGAATACCAACTGGCCCAGCCTTTTTGGAAAATGCTATGCACATTTCTCCAAAATCTAGAAATTGAGCTCCCAATTGACCCAGCCATACCACCTCTGGGAATATACCCTAGGGCCTGAAAACATACTGAAGAAGCACCGCTGCGATTCTATGTTCAAAGCAGCACTACTCACAATAGTCAGAATCTGGAAACAACCTGAGTTCAAGAGAATATATGACCAGATAAAGTATGGTCTGTCTATACAATGGAATACTATGTATCTGATAGGAAAAATGAAGTCATGAAATTTGCCTATAAATGGATGGAAATGGAGAGTATCATGTTGAGTGAAATTAGTCAGAAGGAAAAGGACAGACATAGAATGACTGCATTTATTTGTGGATGTAAATTTTAAAAAAAATAGTATTCAATGTCAGGCAAAACAAGGGCCAAGGGGACTTGTCAATGGTTGGAATCTACCACAGGTGTTAGTAAGATGGATTGGAATCACCACAGAGGTTAAGTAAGATAGAGAAGGGACCAGTATGCCAATAATAGTTGAAAGTGGTAATGCAAGACTACAACTGAGTATTGGAAGTAGGTAAAGGGATGTACATAATAACCCTTCAGTGTCTTAATGGCAAACTACAATGCTCAAAAAAGAGAGAGAGAGAGAGACAGAGACCGAAAGAAAGAGAGCGAGAGAGAGACAGAAGAAAAGTGCCCACCATAAAGGCAGGTTGGGGTAGGAGGGAAACTGGGGACACTGGTATTGGGAAATGTGAAATGGTGGAGGGCTAGGTGTTGGAACACTGTATAACTGAAACCCAATCATGAACAGCTTTGGAATTTTCTATCTTACAGTGATATATAAAAAAAACATGTCTAGTATATATTAAGAAAATAATTTTTGTTTTTATTTTTAATTAATCTTGTATTGATTAGGCTTCTGTGGTTTACAATGCTGCTACTGGTGGTTTTCCATGCACATAATTCTAACACCATTAATCATTCCTGTGTGCCCATCTCCCCTCCCCAAAGGGTGATCAAGGATTTTAATAACAGCAATGAGGTAGTCAGTGATGCTAGTACTTGATAAACAGAACTTGAGGACAAGAAGCAGCTTTGAGAAGGGAGTTGTAGACTTGAGATTAGGTCAAACCCTGAATCAGATTCCAGCAGAATACCCTGACTCTGATGACCAGGAGAAAGTTGAAAAGACAATGTTCACTTTCCAAGTAGGCAGTGCCATTTACCGATGTCTCAGCCCATGCCTGGCACTCATATGCTGCTTTTGCTATGTGAGTCCACTTTCTTTGCTTGTTTGAGCTTGGCCAACAGCTCAAAGTACATGATGTCAAGTTCCTAGAACCTGACTAGCTACCTCCTTTCTGGTTGTACTAACTCTCAGAATACTTGTACCTTCCTCTGAAACAGAACACAGCATTTATAAAATAACCTCTTTTGGACAAAACTTGACTCTCAAGATGTTTGCAAGGGTTACAATCTATGTGTGTCATTTCCAAACAAGATCAATAACCAACTCTGATGTTGAATTATCTGTCAACTCCCTCTGCTTCAGAACGTTTTTATATTTTGTGAAGGGAAAAGTTAATCATTGTTAATAGGATATAATATCAATCTCTATTACTGACTGACAAGTTTAATGCTTGCACAAGCTTTCCCAAACCCTTGAGCTTTAACTCTGAGACATGGAAGCTCAAAGAGGCTATTTAGTCTAGTTTCATACATCTAATATGTAAAAGTCCCTTTGATTTAAAAATAAAACCTACCTGAATCAAGTAGTGAAGATCAAGTCTATAAAATAAAGACCAGGAAGATACTGTGTACATAGAGTTCTGGATATAGAACCAGCTTCCAAAACACAGGACTCGTGTAGTTGTCAAGGGCATCATGTTCCTTCTCACCATTGTGAAATTAAGAATAATTGTTGAGCAAAGGAACCCTCCTTCTCATTATGCACTAAGCCTCACAAACTATGGAGCCAGTTCTGAATATATGAGATTTCTCGAAGAACATAAACAAATAACAAAAGGAAAGCAATGGACAGAATGTGGGTAAGCCCAAACCAGAAGCCTTAACAAGAATAAAATTATGCATAAGGGCTGACGAAGGATAAGGAAAACTTTAAGCCAAGGGGTGAAAGAGAAGAGAAGGGAGGAGCTGCAGGGAGACGGCCACCAGCCACAAGATCCACACAACTATAAACCACAGTGAAAACTTTGACGTTTTTGAAGCATTGGACAAGGCCAGATGAAGCTCAGGCATGAGCAGAAGTTTATGAAGGGGAGCTGGTGTGTGCACTTTTCACAGAAATGCTTGAGTGAAGAGCAGGGAGGCTAGCAGGAGGAGATTCAGAGTGAGGGCCCAGCAATTATATAACGACAGAAATCAGACAATGGTTGTGGCTGAGATATAAAGGGGGAAAAGACCAGTATCAACAAGGCAAAGAACTCAGGGTGCAAGAAAGCCTGAGACTGAAGTCACCTGTGAAAGAATGAGACTGACTGGGGCAGGCGAGCTGAGGAGTCCGCAGGTCAACAAGTGAAGGTGGGGGGAAAAGGAACCTGAGGGGAGCGGCTGCTGCTCACGTCTCTGCTTTCTAATGACATATCAAGGTTTCAAGTAAAAGCTAAGAGAAGTTGAAACAGAAGCCAGTAAGCTATGGGTCTTCTGGGCCCTTGAGCCATATGAAGCTATTTCTTTGTTGTTAAGGGGGTGGGGGTGAGGTGAGCTGGTCACACTGGGCAGAGCTTAGGGACCACTTCCAGGTCCCATGGTCAGGGGTTATTCCCCAAGGTGCTCTTGGGGACCATGCAATGCAAGAGCCGAATCTGGGGCTCCCACATCCAAGAACGTGTTCCAGCCCCTATGAGCTCTTTCCAGGACCTCTAATTAGCCCAGTGTTTGAATCTGTGTCGTTTCTATGTGCGCCTACTAGCACGGTGTCTATGAAAATGGTGATCTCATTTAATCCCCAAGGATTTCGTTATCATCATCCTAATTATACAGGTGAGAATTAAAGAATTAAGTTGTTAAGGGTCACAGCTAGTGCAGAGTCAGGATGCAAAACAAACCCAATGACTTTGAGGTTCTGGCCACTTGCATGTATTAAAGGGGCCTCCCTGGCTTAGAGTAATTCACAAACATGATCCCACCCAATCTTCACAAACAGTCGTGAGAGGTACACATTATTATCTCCATTTTGTAGATAAGGAGACTGAAATTTAGTGTAACTTGTGCTGAATTTTTCAGCTTATAAATAAATTTATCCCCTGCCCTGTTTTTAGCTTCAAGGTCAGATGGTTTCCAGAAAAAAAAGGTTTTGGCCAGCACTCAGGACTCATACCAATGTTCAGTGTTTTTCTGCCCTTTCCTTGCCTTTGTGCTGATGACAGTTACACATGTGCCTGGCTGTGGTGCTCCACACACCCACAGTGGTGCTCGCCAGGAGCCACACTGCTTTGGTTCTGGAGCTCACATGCAAGCTGGTTGTCGTGCTCACCATAGGCTGCTCTGGACCTCACCCACATGCTGACTGGGTTGTGCTCCAAGCATCACCTCCTTACCGAGTGCTCAGTAAACTCATGCTGGCTGGATTGTGCTCTGAGCATCACCTCCTACCGAAGTGCTCAGTCACACCTTGCTATGAAGCCATTATTATTGCACCAGCGGCCCTAAACAGCAGAACTGCCAAGACAGCAGTGAGCATGTGGGTAACCCGGAGGCACAGGCTCAAGGCCCGTCACTAGGAAGGCAGTCACATTTTTCTCTAAACCACCCCCCCTGAACTCCCACCCCTGAACCTCCCAGTCTTATCTAGCACCCCTGAGCTCATACTGATGATAATTTCAAAGGAAAAGTAGCCTGAAGGTAGCTTTCTGCAAGGAGAGGTGTATGGTTCATGGGATTTGAGAGTTTCTCCAAGAGAGGA
Organism: Cryptotis parvus; assembly: GCA_021461705.1. Classification (NCBI taxonomy): domain Eukaryota; kingdom Metazoa; phylum Chordata; class Mammalia; order Eulipotyphla; family Soricidae; genus Cryptotis; species Cryptotis parvus. The sequence goes on from JAJIBD010008137.1 coordinate 39,792, forward strand.
GAATGGACCTAAAACTACCAGGACTAGGTCCAAGAAGAGAGAACGCTCAATGAGCTGAGGGCATGCTTTGCATGAGGGTGGCCCGACTTTGATCCTAATACTTGGATGATCCACTGGACACCACCAGGAGTAACTTCCCAAAATGAAACAAAAATCATCAAGAACCAGGAGTCTAGTTAAAGCATGGCCATTATCAATGACAAGTTATTCGTGCTTGAAGAAGGCCTTGGGGTACACAGAATGGAGAGCCAGACCAAGTTCCCATTTGCTTAAGGGATCTGGTTGAGGTCAGTGCAAAGAGAAGTTGAATTAGAAACTAGAGGGAACCCAAAGAATAGGCGAAGTGTGGGGAGACTTGTTCCCCTGGGGCATCCTGCTTGGGTTTGTATTAAAAATAGAGTGATTCTAAGTCTGGAGCGTAAACCAAGCCCCTGCACAGACACTGAGTGGGGCAGGCCGGGTAACAACAAAAGTGAATAGGTGAGGTCTGTGCTAAATCTACAGGTTACAGATTGCTTTGGTGGCCAGATGCCCTAACATTATTTCATCACAATCCATTCTGTCGTATGGGAGCCAGCAGATTGCAATGGAGAAAAGCCACTCACCAGTGTCAGCTTTAAAGAAGAATGTCTTCTTAATGTGGACAAGCAGAGCTCACAGCAGAAAGAGATGAAAAGACTCAGCAGGACTCCCACAAATGTCCCTTCCTGTGCAGCTGCCTCCCTGGGAACTCAGGTACTCCACTGTGATCAGTTCCCCGCCCCTCTGCCCCACACCCCGCCCCGTGGTTATGGTGTGGCCTTTATCTCCCCTGGCCATTGCAGAGTAGTTCATGCACATTCTCCAATCTGCAGAGCTGCTGGCCGGTCTCTGCTCTGGCAACTCCTCTGTCAATGCCACATGCTTCTCACAAGGTGCAGTAACTAACTACTGGTGAGTTTCTCAAAGGTTGACATGGCACAAACTGAATCGCAGCTGGCGCTACAGTCTTAGCAGAGCAAGAGTCCATGTGGGGCCTATAGCTGCATATACAGAGAACATAACTGTGTCCACAGATATACAGAGATTTATTATCTGTGAACACAGATTTGCATAAAGCGGCTCCCAGTAACTTATTGAAAACTGATTTCCCAAAGGAGTAGTGAGAATTGGAAATTTCATCAAATAAGATGGCATGAGTGACTCATGAGGCAAATGCCATTAACACGAAGGAGCTGGCTCTGCTCCTGGCCCAGAGCCACCTGCCTAGGCTGCAGCGCTCTCACAGTGCTCACGGGACAGCTGCTGCGGGGTCAGTGTATGCATTTCTGGTTGGCACATATCCTCACGTTGTTGAATGCTTGAAGTGTGTTGTTCAGCAAAGCAGACAGGGGATTATGTTCCTAGCAGTTGACAGCGCAGACTAGACATGAGTTTTCTTTAGAAACCTTATCTTGTTCTCAGCGCAGTCGTTAACCCAGCATATTTTCCATTCATCTAATTTACTGGGAAGTGGGGTGGGGCATATATAAAATGTTTAAAATGTTCAGAGTGGCATGCCATTCATGATAGCAGTACATCAGTTTCTTAGAAATTAAACACCCCTACCATAGTAACTCAGCCATGGCCCCTCTACATGTTAAGAAAAATGAAGCATATATCTATACAAAGGATTGTGCCAAAATAAAGTTTCTAGCAGTTTTCTTTATGATAGCAGACCTCCACAAACAACCCAAACATCAGGTGTATGGATAAGCAAACTGTGGTACATTAACACGATAGAGAATTAACTTGTCATATAAGTCAATAAGAAGGAATGAACTATCAGAACTGTAGATATAGATATAGATATAGATATAGATATAGATATAGATATAGATATAGATATAGATATAGGGTATAGTTACAGATATAGATATAGATATAGATATAGATATAGATATAGATATAGATATAGATATAGATATAGATATAGATATAGATATAGATAGATATAGGGGTATAGATATAGATATAGATATATAGATATATAGATATATAGATATGTAGATATATAGATATATAGATATATAGATATATAGATATATAGCAGGTGAACTTGCCTTGCACATGTCTGACCCAGGTTCGATCCCTGGCATCTCATATGGTCCCAAGCACCACCAGGAAGAATTCCTGAGTACAGAGCCAGGATAACCGCTAAGCATCACTGAGTATGACACCCCTCCAAAAAAGAAGTGAATATTTGATAAACTGAGTGAATCTCAAAATCATTAGGCTGAGAGTGAGACAGCCAAAACAAAGTTTTACATAATAATATTTCATCTATATAAGATTATAGAAAATTTGAAATGATAAAAAGTAATCAGAATAAAATTAGCAGTTGTCTGAGACACTAAGTTCATTAACTTTATTGAGATGCTGGTTTCATGGGCTTGTCGAGGTGTCAAATCTTATGAGAGTAAACTGTTGGGTATATGCTAGTTATTGAGTTTCAGTTGATCTAAGTAGATGAGGAAAAAACAATGTTTGGCCAAGGTATGGGAAAAATTGGGGAGAGGTGTTGCAGGACTCCTCTAAGAGCCTCTGCATCTGCACTGGATTGCCTCCTGCAGGTCACTTTGTAGATAGGGGGCAGTTTAAATGTGGCAGTTTATCTGACCATGTATTCTGTACTGGCTGGTATAAATATTTTCTCATGCTACTACAATCATTGTGGGACTGGCTAGATCTTACCAGCATATTTGCCTGGCCACATTGGATCTCTAAGTAATTAGCCCAGAGAGAAATGCTTTTGCCTCCAAGCAAGCAAGCATGGCTCCCTGATAACTCAAAGACAACTAAAATACAAAATTACCGTGAAGTAGAGGAGACTCTTGTGAAGGCTTGGAGAAATATTTAATTGGCATTAGTATAGTCTTTGGTACAGAGGCATGCCATCTCAGAAACCCCCTTCTCTGTTCTATAAAGGCATTTACAGGCAGATCTTGGCTCAAAACATTAGCAAAAAATAGGGCCTAGATGAGGTGCTGGGAGAAATTACCAAAGGGCATTTGATCCTTCCTGCTTCCCATGATAGTGGGAAGTCTGAGTTGCAGGGCTATAAAACTAGGCTGCTTCCTCTCTCTCTCTCTCTCTCTCTCTCTCTCTCTCTCTCTCTCTCTCTCTCTCTCTCTCTCTCTCTCTCTCTCTCTCTCTCTCTTTGGGGCTTGCACTCTTCTTGGGAGTCTTGTCTTTGTCTCCTTTTTACAGGGCCTTAACACGTGGTGGCCACCATCTTGGCCTACATGTGACTGGGGTTCTAGCCAGGAATCCTAAGCACAGGGTTTTTCCTATTGCTGATATGTATGCCTGAACCTGTGATAAGTAAAGCATTTTAAAACTGCATCGGATTCCTGAGTCTTCATCCATTCCTCAACGGCTTCGGAAGTAGAACGGAACTCGCTTCCTGGCACTGTAGGGGATCCCGGCGGCTTCCCCAACAGAGAGGAAACAAGATTTATAAGGCTTCCCTTGTCTCTAGGAGTCCATGCATTCTAAAGACTCTGTATGGTGAGCTCAGTGGAGACTTTTAAATTTTAAAAGATATCACAATGCTTATTTGCTTTGAATGTATCTACTACCTTTATCGCTTCACCTCTTTCCCACAACCAACTGATTAAATTAAAAGTTGCATTCAATTAGAAATAGGTTAGTCCATTGCAAAGGATTATGGCTTATCTAATATTTTTCTTCCTCCTTAGTGTAGGAATTCTGATAGTATAGGAGTAAAAGAAACCTCAAAAAAACAGAAATTTTTGAGGTTGAAGTTAAGGGATGGTAAGTAAAGTAATAGGTAAGAGTGGGTGAAAATCTGGACTTGAGTAGATAAGAAAGAGCACTTCTTTAGGGAGATAGGACCAAAGGAGTAAGTGAAGGAATAGGGGGAGATTAGAACAGACAATCTTGAGATAAAAATACTCTATTATGAGTATCTGAGTGCTGACAGTAGGTAAAGGGTTATACATGATAACCTCTCAATGCCATATAGGCAAGCTGGGGTGAGGTGGATCAGGTGGAGAGGGCATTGAGAGGGAAACTGGGGACATTGGTAGTGGAAAATGTACACTGGTGAAGGGATGGGTATTGACATATTGTATACCTGAAACCAAATTATGATCAACCTTGAAACAGTATATATCATGGTGAATTGATGTTTTTAAAAAGTAGGGTATCTGGGATTCAAGAAGAATTGAGAGTTTGTGAATAGATTCCATCCCCTCCAGTTCAAAAGATAAAGCCAATATATAGCAAAGAAATAGCATTTAAACTCACCTAGGACGAATTTTTGTTTTTTTTAATAATTCACCTAACTTTATTGTCTAGGTCTATTGATATTAATATTGCAACTTTCTTATCTAATCAATTTTTATTAACATTTTATTATACCACCGTGAGATATACAATTACAACATTGTTCATGTTTGGAGGTTTCGGTCACATAGTGTTCCAGCACCCCACCCTCCACCAGTGCTCATTTCCCGCCACCAATGTCCCCAATTCCCTCCCCCCTCCCATAGCCTGCCTAAATGGCAGCTTCTTTATCTCTTTTCTCTCTCCTTCTCTTTCTTTTCCTTCTCTTACATATTGTGGATTGCAATACATACACTTAGAGGCCATCATGTGCATTTTCCTGCCTCTATTCAATGCTCAGTTCTAGGTTGGCATTAGCCCTTTCAACATTTATTCACACATGTTCCCTTCTCTGTCTTACCTAACCTCTGACTGCCACACGTTTGTGGTAATTTCCACTTTGGTAAGACCTCCTGATCCATGTTTCGCCTGACATTGGATTTTGGTATCATAATATGTATATATATTTATGTCATGCAAATAAATGCAGTCATTCTATATCTTTCTCTTTCCTTCTAATTTCACTCAACATAATCCTTTCCATATCCATCCATTTATAGGCAAATTTCATTACTTCATTTTTCCTAACAGCTGCATAGTATTCCATTGTGTAGATGTACCAAAGCTTCTTTATCCAGTCATCAGTTCTCGGGCATACTGTTTGTTTCCAGGTTCTGGATGTTGTGAGTAGTGCTGCTATGAAAATAAAAGTAGGGATGGTGTTTCCACTGTGTGTTTTTGGCTTCCCAGGCTATATTCCTGGGAGTGGTATGAATGGATCAAAAGGGAGCTCAATTTCTAGTCTTTGGAGGAATGTTCATATTGTTTTCCAGAAAGGTTGTGCAGGTCGACATTCCCACCAACAAAGTATGAGAGTCCCCTTTTCCCCGCATCCACGCCAGCACTAGTTGTTTTTACCCTTTTGGATATGGGCCAGTCTCTGTGGTGTGAGGTAATGTCTCATTGTTGTTTTGATTTGCATCTCTCTGATGATTAGTGATGATGAGCATTTTTTCATATGCCTTTTGACCATTTGAATGTCTTCCTTGTCAAAGTTTCTGTTCATCTCTTCTCCCCATTTTTTAATAAGTATTTTATTATACCACCGTGAGATATGCAATTACAAAGATGTTCATATTTGGGTATTGGTCATACAGTGTTCCAGCACCCATCCCTCCACCAGTGCCCATCTCTCACTACCAATGTCCCCGGTTCCCTCCCCCTCCCCCCAGCCTGCCTCCATGGCAGGTTCTTTATTTCTTTCCCTTTCTATCTTTTTCTCTTTTCCTTCCCTTCCAGACTATGGATTACAGAATATACATTAAAGGGTTGTCATGTGTATCTTTTTGCCTGTACTTAATGCTCAGTTCTAAGTTAGTATTAGTGCTTATGACATTTGTTAGCACGCTGTTCCATTTTCTGTCTTACCTAGCCTCTGGAAATTATCACACGTTTGTGATAATTTCCACCTTTGACAAAACCTCCTGATACATGTTTCACTTGATCTTGGATATTGGCATCAAATATATATACATATATATTTATGTCATGCAAATAAATGCAGTCATTCTATATCTGTCTCTTTCCTTCTGGCTAATTTCACTCAACATGATCTTCTCCATGTCCATGCATTTATAGGCAAATTGTATAACTTCATTTTTTCAAACAGCTGCATAGTATTCCATTGTGTAGATGTACCAAAGCTTCTTTATCCAGTCATCGATTCTCGGGCACTCTGGTTGTTTCCAGATTCTGGCTATTGTGAATAATGCTGCTATGAACATAAAAGTAGGGATGGTGTTTCCGCTGTGATTTTTGGCCTCCCAGAGTAGATTCCCAGGAGTGGTATGGCTGGGTCAAATGGGAATTCAATTTCTAGTCTTTGGAGAAATGTCCATATTGTTTTCCAGAAAGGCTGTACCAGCCGGCATTCCCACCAACAATGGATGATGTCCCCTTTTCCACACATCCACACCAGCACTTGTTGTTGTTGCTCTTTTGGATATGTGCCAGTCTCTATGGTGTAAGATGATATCTCTTTGTTGTTTTGATTTGCATCTCTCTGATGATTAGTGATGGTGAGCATTTTTTCATGTTTTTTGGCCATTCGAATTTCTTCCTTGTTGAAGTTTCTGTTCATTTGTTCTCCCCATTTTTTAATGGGGTTGGCTGTTTTCTTCTTATATAGTTGTACCAGTGCCTGATATATCCTGGATATTAACCCCTTATCAGATGGGTATTGGGTGAATATTCTTTCCCATTCTGTGGATTGTCTTTCTATCTTGGTCACTGTTTCTTTTCGAGGTGCAGAAGCTCTTTAGTTTCATGTAGTCCCATATGTTTATCTTTTCTTCTAGTTGCTTTGTTAATGGTGTTCCACCTTTGAGGATGTCTTTAGCTTCAATGTCGTAGAGGGATTTTCCTATATTTTCTTCAACGTACTTTATGGATTCAGGTCTGATATTGAGATCTTTAATCCATTTTGATCTGATTTTTCTGCAAGGTGTTAGACACAGGTCCAAATTCATTTTTTTCACATGTAGCTGTCCAGTTTTCCCAGCACCACTTGTTGAAGAGGCTTTCCTTACTCCAGTTTGGACTCTTTGCACCTTTATCAAAGATTAACTAATCCTGTGTTTGAGGGTGGGTGTCAGGATACTCAACTCTATTCCATAGGTCCACAGGTCTGTTTTTATTCCAGTACCATGCTGTTTTAATTACTGCTGCTTTGTAGTACAGTTTGAGGTTGGGAAAGGTGATGCCTCCCATCTTCTTTTTCCAAAGGATTGCTTTAGCTATCCATAGGGGTTTGTTATTCCATACGAATTTCAGGAGTGTTTGGTCAATTTCTTTGAAGAATGTCATGGGTATCCTTATAGGAACCACATTGAATCTGTACAAAGCTCTAGGGAGTATTACCATCTTGACAATGTTAATTCTCCCCATTCATGAGCAGGGGACACTAGCACCTATTTTGGTGGAGACTAACCAGTCTGGTTTTGTGAAAGTATTAGCACCACTAGTGGTCAATTAGAGCTATAATCATCATTTATTAAAATTTAAAAGCTTATTTGTTGGGTTGTGGGCGCTACACCTGACAGTGCTCAGGGGCTATTCCTGGCTCTGTGCTTGGGATTGATCCCTACTGAATCTTGTGTGTGTGTTGGGGGGGGGGGGGTGGCGGGAGAGGGCTGTATAGTGCCAGGAAGTCAAATACAGCCAACAGAATGTAAGGCAAGTCCAGTGACCCCTGTATTATCTCTCTGGCTCCATGTTTTATGCTGAAAATTTAATATTTAGAGTTTTAGATAGCAGATGTGTGGGTACTAGATGTTTAGTGGCTCTTTCTTTGTAGGGAGAGTTGGGGTGCGCATGCCTTCAATGCTGCCTTCGTTGTCTTTAGAGTCACACTGTATAGGAAAAAGCCCACCATTCATGATAGGCACAGTTCGTGCAGCAGTTACGAAAAGCTGGTGCCAGGAAGAGAGAGAGAAGAGAGAGACAGAGAAAGAGAGAGAGAAGAAATGTGCCTACTACAGAGGCTGATGGATTGGAGATGGGATGTGAAGGAAACTGGGGCATTAGTGGTGGGAAATGTACACTGATTAAGGAATGGATATTGGAACATTATATAACTGAAACCCAATAATTAATAACCTTATAACTGTGTATCTTATTGTGGTTAAATAATTTTTTTTTATTTTCACAAAAAAGGAGAGAAAAGCTGGTGTCAGGTCTCTTCTTTTTCCCAAAGTCAGCCTGGCACAGATTAGCAGCCCCGAGAGGAGCTGGTAGAAGGGGCGGGAGGGATTGGTGCTCACCTTGTGCTGGCCCTTCCTTTGTCTCTGAAGCTGAGGTCTCTGATCGCCACCTTCCAGGATCAAGAAAGGGAGAAAGTGCTCAAGTGGTAAGAAATGTCTTACTTGACTAGCAATAAGGTGTTGCTGGTTCTCTGGAACTGACTGTCTGAAACACAAGGTGATACAAGGGCAGATTCAGTCACCTCAGTCACCTCTTTAATGTTTTAGCATAAAATTGGAGATGAATAAGCAGAATGTTGACATTTATGGCTTCTGGGTGGTCAGTAGGTGATTTTTCTCTATATGATATCTAAACGTTAATCTGCCCATTCACTATTTTAATATCAGACAGTCAGGAAAGTAAAAAGTAGAGGGTCAGAGTGATACTATAGTGGGTAGGGCATTTGCCTTGCACACAGCAGACCCAGGTTCAATCCCTGCCATCCCATATGGCCCTCTGAGCACTGCCAGGAATAATTACTAAGTCCAGAGCACCACAGCAAGATATGACCAGGGGCCGGAGCGATAGCCCAGCGGGTAGGGCATTTGCCTTGCACACGGCCAGCCCATGCCAGCCCGGGTTCGATCCCCGGCATCCCATATGGTCCCCCGAGCACTGCCAGGAGTAATTCCTGAGTGCAGAGACAGGAGAAACCCCTGAGGATTGCCAGGTGTGACCCAAAAAAGCAAAAAAATATATAAATATGACCAGGTATGACCCAAAAAAAAAAAAATAGTTAAAAAGTAGCACAAAGAATTTCTGACTGCTCTTTACCTACATTTCAAAAATGTTAGCATTCTACACAGCAGTACGTGGTCAGAATCAGAATTGCCATTGATACACCTCTATTATTCATGAGCCTATTCAAATGCATTCTATTAAATTTTATTTAGATGTATTGTTTTATATGGACTGCACCCAGCAGCACTGATGGAATGTGGGAGGCACATGGTGCTGGGGATGGAACTTAGGGTCTCAAACACACTAAACCTGTGCTCTGTCATGTAACCCATCTCCCTGACCAGATTCCATGTCTAAATTTAGAAATTCTAAGAGTCCCTGGCTCATATCACTTTAAATGCATACTGAAATTTAATTTATAGGATGGCTGAGCCAAATCATTATCAACAAGGAAAATATATTCCTGGGAGCCCACAGGAATAGAGCAGAGGCTTTTAGAGCACTGATTTACAAGCACTTAGTCATGAGTTCAAATCCCCAGTGCCTCACAACGCCTGCGTTGCACTGAGTGGAATCCAGACACCTCGGCTGTCTGACTTCCCAGGTACTTCAAGTAATTCCCAGCTGCACAGAAGCCAGGTGATGTGTAAGCATCACAAAAAGGGCTGCACCCCCCAGAGTAGTGTAACTAGAAAGACGCATGTACACCATGGCCAGGAGCACAAGCCCTGGGGAGCAGAGGGGTCAGCACTGAGCAACACTTGTATACTTATCTAAGACTGCAACCCCAGTGAACACATGTGCAAGCGCCACAACTGATAGAGGGCAGGCCCCTGGGAGCACTGTGATGTGTGTGAGCACTGTGTGAGCACACAGTCAGGGTGTGTGGCCCCGCGCCCAGTCACCACAACAACAATCTCAATAGCAACAGCAAAGGGAAGGTGGGAGAAATAAAAGATAATGATAAAACACTTTAAAAAAGAGGAGAATAAACTCTATAAATATATATTGCACAAGTAATGAAATATGTTTCTCCTTTTCTCGGCTACGTAGGAGAAGAGGAGGAGGATAAATAGTAAGATCAAGATAATTTTTTTTTGTTCTATGTATCTCAATATTGCTCTGTGCATAAGCTAAAAATGTTATGGGAAAGGTGACTTTTAGATAACATGTTTTGTACCATTAAGATTTTGTACCATGTACAAAGATAAGTTTTTTCCTTGATGTCACAATATAATGTCAAAACTAAAGGTTCTTAGTTTATGAATCTTCAGAAGGGAGGTGTAGCAAATTTGTAACAATACTAATACTTTTTTAAGTGATCATTAATGTGAAAAGAGGGTTCGACAGGGTGATACCATTTCACCAAAACTCTTCAGCGCCACCCTCGAGAACATAATGCATGAAAAAAAAAAAACAATTAGAATGGGAAGGAATGGGAGTGAAGATAGATGGTCGGCAACTACACCACCTCTGCTTCGCTGATGACATCGTTCTAATAACACCAAACATTAGCCAGGAGGCACAAATGCTGGCTGACTTTGACCGAGAATGTGGAAAGATAGATCTACAGCTGAATCTCAACAAAACTATGTTTATGAAAAATGACTAGTTCCAGAGGCCCCATTCACTCTCTTTTTTTTTCTTTTTGGGTCACACCCGGCAATGCTCAGGGGTTTCTCCTGGCTCTGCACTCAGAAATCACTCCTGGCGGTGCTCGGTGCTCGGTGCTCGGGCGCCATGGGATGCCGGGATCGAACCCGGCCGGGCAGGGGGCCGGGGGGGCCCTACCCGCTAGGCTATCACTCCAGCCCCTCCCATTCACTCTCAATGGAACAAACATCTCTGAATGCATTAGTTATGTGTACCTAGGTCGAGAAAAGTCAACATGATGAACGACCTAAAACCTGAGCTGTGCAGGAGGAAGAGAGCAGCATGGAATGCCTTCAAAGGTATCAAAGAAATAGCTAAAAGGACAAAGAAATAGCTAAAAGGACAAAGAACCTCCTGCTCCGGGCACATCTCTTTGACTCCACCATTCTCCCTGCATTAACATATGCCTCAGAGACCTGGGCTCTACGAAAGCAGGATGAGAATGCTATTCGGATCTCCCAGAGAGGAATCAAAAGAGCTATGCTTGGAATATCACGCCTCACTCAAGTGAGAGAAGGAATCCGGAGTTCTGACCTCCGTCGCTATTCCAGAATCAGGGACGCTGTCTCATTTGCCAAGGCATCGAAAATCAGATGGGCTGGACATGTAATGCGATTTGGAGACAACCGCTGGACTAGAGCCATTACCGACTGGATCCCACGGGATGTCAAAAGATCACATGGCCGCCCACCTACAAGATGGTCAGACTTCCTTGTAAAGACCCTGAAGGAACGGTTTGAGGCTCTTCATATTCTGAATCAACCAGATGCCATTGGGCTACATTGGCACGTGATAGGGTCCAATGGAAATGTTACTGGTGCCCGCTCGAGCAAATCGATGAATAATGGGATTCAAGTGATCAAGTGATCAAGTGACTAATACTTTTATTGATTTTTTCTTTTTCTATAAATATTTCATCATCCTCACCAAATCCCCTGCCAGTATTTGCTATCATACAAGATTGTCAAGGAGTTCAATTAAAGAGAAACTAGAATTTGGAATTTTCAATCTTTATAGATGTTTTAGGAGAGGAACAAAGAACTTAAAAACTTGACATCTAAGAACCAGAGGCATTAGAGATGTTTTCATGTGTGAGACTCCTGGGTTTGATCCCCACAAGAAAAAAAAAAGAAAGAAAAAAAGAAAATGGGATCAAAGGAAGGAAGGAAAGAAAAATGGAAGGAAGGAAGGAAGGAAGGAAGGAAGGAAGGAAGGAAGGAAGGAAGGAAGGAAGGAAGGAAGGAAGGAAGGAAGGAAGGAAGGAAGGAAGGAAGGAAGGAAGGAAGGAAGGAAGGAAGGAAGGAAGGAAGGAAGGAAGGAAGGAAGGAAGGAAGGAAGGAAGGAAGGAAAAAAATGAATTTTATCTCATACAGTTTTACAGTTTAAGTGCATGGCCAGATTGGGGATTAGAAGCATGGAGGGGTCTATTCCTGGCATAGCACTGGGTGCTGTTGTCACTTCCTGCAGTGCTCAGGAAACTATATGGTGCTGAGGAGCGGAATCTGGGGCATCCACATGCAAAGTGTACATCTGCCCATTGAGTTAACTTGACTTCCAGGCCTCAGATGCAAATTTTTGTATGATCACATTAAACTTTTATTTTCACTTGCATAAGGATTAAGACTTATATAGTAAAACAGTACAACTTGTTATTTAATGAAGATGACTAATAAAATGACAAATCGAAAATCAGCATTTTCTTGGAAAATAGCATTTTCTTGGAATGCTTTCTAGGTGCATTTTATTTTTTAATTAATATTTTATTATACCACCATGAGATATACAATTACAAAGTTGTTCATATTTGGGGGGGTTCAGTCGCATAGTGTTCCAGCACCCCTCCCTCCACCAGTGCCCATTTCCCACCACCAATGTCCCCAATTCCCCCCCCTCCCATAGCCTGCCTAAATGGCAGATTCCCCATCTCCCTTCTCTCTCCCTCTCTCTCTCTTCCTTCTCTTATACCTTGTGGATTGTAATACATACACTTAGAGGCCATCATGTGCATTTTCCTGCCTGTATTCAATGCTCAGCTCTAGGTTGGTATTAGCCCTTTAGACATTTATTCGCACATGTTCCTTTCTCTGTCTTACTTAATCTCTGACTCCCACACTTTTGTGGTAATTTCCATCTAGGTGCATTTTAAAGAAAATTTCAGAGCCTCAGACTCTGGTCAGAGTAGTGGTTCCACAGCAGGGAAGCTCTCTCTCCTCCCCTCTCTCTCTCTCTCTCTCTCTCTCTCTCTCTCTCTCTGTCTCACACACAAATACCACACTACACACACACACCTACCTGCAGGAACTCAAAGTTGGGGTGTGGTGGGGCCTCTCACAAAAGGCTAAAACAGGTTTCCCAAATTTTCAGACTAAATTTGGTCTGACATGTTAAAATTACTTCTTGGGGACTCCATCTCAGAACCATGGAATCAGAATTTTCAGGGAAGAAGACTCCTCAGAATACATGTTATACAGTATTCCAGTTGAGTCTTCTGAAGGAGGAAAGCTTCAGAAAAGAGAACAGAAGAGAGGCTTCAAACAGGTTTGCTGATGCAGAAGGCAAGGCCTTCCCAGCCAGGCTTAAGCTCTTGAGAGAATCATGTCCTGAGACAAAGGTGAGCCTCTTGCCAGACCATGGTCAGGGAGAATGACTGAGCAAAAGGCAAAAGTGAACCTTGTGCCACATGCATGGTCAAGGAGAAGGGCTAGCGGGGGGCTGTGAAGGCCGCAGACATAGCCCTTCCTTTCCTCACTCTAACCCCATCCCATGCCCTGGTCTCACTCTGCCTCCCTGGGATAGCCCAGTAGGTATGGAGTGAACTGGAGAGGAGGCGGAGCCAATGGAGCAGGCACTCCATGCCAGAAGCATCACTGCTTGTGTTCTAGCACTCCAGAAAGGTGTTGCTGTTAATGGATTCTTCATGTAGCAACTAAAGCCAGTTACTAGCCTCAGGGGATCCATGTTTCTGCCAGAAAAATGCCATAAGATTGGAAAATTGCTCACATCATGGGCCTTCAAATCTCAGGGGAAGAAAAAGAAAGCCAACAGTCCAGAAAGGAAAAAAAAAATAAAGCCACAGACGGGATGAGAGGCTGTTAATTTATCAATCTGCAAATCTGGTGCCAAGCCAAATTCGGAGCTGTCAAATATGGTATGCACCCAAATTAAAATGCTTTATCCATCTAGCAATGATGCCGAAGAGGTCCCTGCTAGGAGTCGAACTTATGAATATTCATGAAGACAAGACACATGAAGAAGGTCTGATCAGGCATAGTTTACTACAACTGGGAGGGGAAAACACCAAAGGCTATAATTATACTTCATATGGCACTTATTTAGAAAATTATTGCAAAGTAAATTAAGTTATTTTGGAGACTTGGGGACATTTCGGAATTATTGCTAAAACAAGGGAAATATCATAGCGGTATAATAATAATAATGTAGCACGACACAATTACCAAGACAATCACACTAATCACAATATGTTTGCTGTCTCATTCCACCCTTGGGATAGTTCCTTCAGATAGTCACGATTGTGTCCCTTTCAACATAGCGGAAACAAGTGCTTGGAGATTTTTCAGTCGCTTCACAGAATAGACTGCTCTGAGGACTCCTTACGGTAGACCAGTATGTTTTGAGCAAATCTACCTTTTTTTGCTCAATTTCTTGGATCCATATCCTATTTACTTAAGATGCTTTCTCCATTTTTGTGTTTGAAACTGGCGTTTCCTGTCCCCCATCCTCCTGTCTGTCCTGGCAGTGACTGTTTGACAAGGAAAGTTCTGCTCTGTAGTTGCTCCAATATTGCTGTTTAAATGCCTCTTCATTGGTGCACTTGCTAGGACTTAACTAGATCCCAAACTCTCAGGGACTGAGACCTTGTCTTATTAGTGCATTTGCCTTCCTGAGTTCCCCACAGTAGCTGTTGTTCCTTGTACAATTGTTAAGAACTTATCAAATAAATGAGATCATCTTTACAAATTACTATAGTTTAAAGACAGAAAACATTTTTGCTATATTTTAGATTAAACTCTTGTTTTCTCATAAAAAATACTGTTTTAACACAAGATGGTGTGGTCAAGACTATTTTGTTTTTAGGAGAAATGAAAGAAGCAGCAGTAAGTAAGCTTCATTGCTCATATATAACGAAACAGGCACCTACAAGTCACTCCATTGCCTGGTCCTGCTTAGTTTGCCTTCACAGGCCAGCAGGTTATGCTTCAGTTCTGAAGATGATGCATATTGCAGACTAACACTGATTTTCTGAAGATGACTTCTAGATTTCTCAAAGATCTATGAGCCCTTATAAAGAACACGGAGATAGGGTATGAACTGTGTGGCAGGCAGTACTTTTCTCTACAAGGAGGCAACAATTTGAGAAACAAAGATTGACTGAGCTACAGTATCCCTCAGTTTGCCTATTTATCATCACTAATTATACTTCTGACACTATAACTATTCAGAGTGACTTGGAAGAACGGAACTCATGAGTCGCAGAGACCAGTAACAGATGCAGGTTGGAGACCAGCAGGTCTCTCTGGCCAGCACTTCCATCCTGCAGCCTGCCTGCCACACAGTTCATACCCTATCTCCGTGTTCTTTATAAGGACTCATAGATCTTTGAGAAAGCTAGAAGTCATCTTCAGAAAATCAGTGTTAGTCTGCAACAAGCATCAGCTTCAGAACTGAAGCAAAGATCAATAGCATGTTGTCTTCATTCAGTTGCTTCCAACATATTTTCCATAAAATACATGGACTTGCTCTATTGCATTACTTTGGTAGGCAGCGAAGCTCCTCATTGCATCTTTAATGAAGGAGATAGTGAGATGTCCTTTTTAAGAGACACTGTTTAATCATCTCAAGGCAATAGTCTCCTTTATCTTACGTAGCAAAAAGAAATACTTGTCATTATACTATTAGAACAGCTATCTTTATAAACAGATTATAATTAAAAAGAAATACTCCTCACTGAACAGCTATCTTTATAAACAGATTATAATTAAAAAGAAATACTGGTCACTGAACTATTAGAACAGCTATCTTATAAACAGATTATAATTAAGTCTGTTGCAAAATTGACTTTGGTTGAGGTTTTTAAAAGCAGTGGTTCTCTGTCAACCCTGAGAGCTGCCATTGCCTGTGTTCAATTCCCACCTAATAAGTCACTTCCCCTACATTATCTCTGCTTATTAGATCAGTTCTGTATTTGTTGTTCGTAAAAAAGATGTCACAGGCTTGATCTATTGCAAAGGAAGTGTATATGTGTGAGAGTGTTTTGTAAGACCTTAGAATTGATTATAAAATAAATTGGAATAAAATAAAGTAAATTATTTCTTATCATTAGAATAATGCATACAAAATTATATCTTTATACTACAGAGATAAATCGTGTTCTTTTTTCGTTTTGAGAATAGTATGGAGAAAATCGCACTAGAACAGTTAATCCCATGAAAATACCTCTGTAGAAACTCTAGTAAGTCAGCATTTTCTTAATTATTCACTGCCAGCTGTCAGTCTAATTGCAAGTAATATATTAGTCTTACATGTGAACGTCTGTGTATCTTTGCATTTCAAGCATATTCCCAGATCTGTGTGCTCTGGACTAAATAGTAGGGAAAAAGGAGTAAATGTCTGTTAAAACCACTCTTGCTTAAAAATGAGTTTCCTTTTTATTTTTCCCCTGTGTGTCCTTAGAAAAGGTATAGGATAATGAAATGTTAAGAGATTCAGCTCAGTTAAGCTCTATGGATATAAGTGTCACAAACAAAGTTTACTGGGAACAGGAAAATGCTTTCATATTATATAAGAGATATTATGGCACAGATAAAATATTATTCCATAAAGAAATAAGTCTCCTGAAGTTATGTTGGTCCTGCAAAATTCAAGATTGTGAATCATGTTTATATGAGTTCGGGCCTGAAAAAAAATTAAAATATAGGCTCTCCCTCATAGTAATGGGCTTGTAAGTCTTTGTATTAAAAGTCTTGCCAGTGAATATATTGGGTGAATCTAAAACTGTTCATTATTCTTGTCTCTACAAACTTTGACAACACAGCTCAGACACTGGCTCCATAGTTGAGTGAATCAGTTTCATTGCTTAAATTTCTATCCAAGTCCTTGATAACTTGCCGATGGACCAAACATGGCCAAAACAAAACTCAGGATTCAAACAACTAGATCCAGAAGGTACGTGCCTACAGACATCTCCAATTTGTTCTTCCAGCTTCCAAACTAAGAGTCTCTTTCTGCTGTTTGAAATCCATGTTTTCTGGAATTGTAATTCGTTATGGAAGTCCTGGGAAACAAGTCCAGTTTCAGTCAAGCATCTCTAAAGGAGGCATCCTTTAGATGTCAGTGTTTGGGGGTGGAGAATGGCATGGAGAGAGAAAGTAGGGGTGAGGGGGCAGGGAAAGGGAGAAGGAGAGGAGAGAAGGAAAAGAGAGAAAAGAAAAGTGCCTGCCATAGAGGCAAGTTGGTGGGAGGAAAACGGGAACTGATGTTGGGAAATGTGAACTGGTGGAAGAATGGGTGTTGCAACACTGTGACTGAAACCCAATCATGAACAGCTTTGTAATAGTATGTCTGAGAGTAATTCACTAAAAATAAATAAATAGGCAAACAAACAAATAAGTAATTAAATAAAAACTATGGAGCCATCTACCAGCATGGCTCCCACCATCTGATATCTCAGTACCTCCAAGGACAGATGCCTTACCAAACACTTGTATGAGAAGTTAAAGATTAGCTCTACTACATAAACTCCAGGATTCACGACACTGGGCCTAAAATAAATGACTCACATAATCCACAGAGAAAAGGAGACTTCAGAGAAAAATACCATGCAGGAGAAAGAGACAATGGGCTATAAGGAACTATGAATTAATACAATTTTCTGATACATATATGGATCTGGAAAGCACTATTCTGAGTGACATGAGCCATAGGGATAAGCCCAGAATTATGTCATTCATAAACGGGATATTAAAAAATATATAGTAGAGAAGAAACTACCACACAAAAACAATGGAATGACGAGCAAGGAGAACTGGTGCTTAGTAGGAAGCTTGCCATCTGCGGGGGTGGCAGGAAGGTGGAATGAGGAGAGGTAGGAGAGGTCAGGGAAGAGATCACTATGACAGTGATAGAGCAAAGTGGTCACTCTGGACCAGGGCGAGCTACTGAAAGAGGTAAGTTGACGTACATAACACCCTTGATCACTTGATCACTTGAATCCGTTATTCATCGATTTGCTCGGCGGGCGCCAGTAACATTTCCATTGGACCCTATCACGTGCCAATGTAGCCCAATGGCATCTGGTTGATTCAGGAATATGAAGAGCCTCAAACCGATCCTTCAGGGTCTTTACAAGGAAGTCTGACCATCTTGCAGGTGGGAGGCCACGTGATCTTTTGACATCCCGTGGGGATCCAGTCGGTAACGGCTCTAGTCCAGTGGTTGTCTCCAAATCGCATTACATGTCCAGCCCATAACACTCTATCAGTAACAATATGTAAAACACAGTGCCTGAAAAAGGGGATGTGGTATAAAAAATAAATAAAATAATAAAATAAAATAAAATAAAATGAAATAGATGCAGGCTGGGGAAGGAAGGGAAACAGAATATTGGTGGAGGGAAATGTACATTGGTGTTGGGATTAGTGTTGGAACACTGTATACTTGAAATTCAATCATGAATAACTGTAATTTATGAAATCCAATAAAAATATTTTAAAGATATCTAATGATTCATATTATATATCATATAATCACAGAGAAGAACTCCAGATAGTTGTACTAAGAATGAATATGCCAATAAGGAGTAGGCGGATTAGCTGAAAAGAACTTGAAATGTTAGTGGTACAGAAATCCTGAGGGTAGCTTGTTGAAATAGGAGGCCAGCAGGGTTAAAGAATCTCCACAGAGGGTGGGAGCAATAGTCCAGCGGGTAGGGAGTTTGCCTTGCACGCGGCCAGCCTGTGCCCGCCCAGGTTCGATCCCCAGCATCCCACATGGTCCCCGAGCACCGCCAGGAGTGATTCCTGAGTGCAGAGCCAGGAGAAACCCCTGAGCATTGTCGGGTGTGACAACCCAAAAAAAAGCAAAAAAAAAAAAACTCCACAGAGATGGCAATGTTGTTTGCTTTCTTTTTTATAATACTGACTTGTCATTTTCTTGTGTGCATTCTTCCAGTATTTGTGGAACAAAGGAAAAACAAAATTGACTAGAGAGCCAATGCAAAGGACAGAATATAGTCATCTTTGGGTATAAGAAATGGACAAAATGATCTCTTCCTCCTAGCATGCACAGTGCCCATTTCTTAGCTACTTCATTGTATTATAGGTTCCTTAGAAGGAGGAATGAGGCTTATCATATGTGCATCCCTTAACTGTTCTTAGCACACAAAGCAGTTGTTCAAAGAAAGATTGTTAGTTGAATTGAGTTAACTTCCTAATAGTTTCAATAAATCTCTAGAGGGTCATAATCAGTTTCTACAGATGCTAGTTTTAATACTCGAGTGTTTACATAATGCTTTCTTATGTGCAGTGTTGGCCTGCTTGCCTACGTTGGAGGGTTCAGGACTGCCAAGA
Source organism: Cryptotis parvus (assembly GCA_021461705.1). Lineage (NCBI taxonomy): Eukaryota > Metazoa > Chordata > Mammalia > Eulipotyphla > Soricidae > Cryptotis > Cryptotis parvus. The sequence goes on from JAJIBD010008137.1 coordinate 58,880, forward strand.
GAGTGGTCTGGACATATCTGAGGAAAGGATGAGACAGGATCTCTAGCTTCTAGCCTCTTGATAAAAGCCAATGGACCCGAAGGTAGAAAGATACCTTCCAGCCTTATAAGAATATAACCTTGAGCAACTGAACTTAAGAGGGAGCAAATGTAATGCCAATTACTTTACCAGGAGCACAATCCCATCCTCTCACCCACCATGTTCACAGACTTGGATTAATACAATGCCTGTCAGACCTCCAGGTAGGGACTTCAACTATAGTTCAAATCACTGTCACTGTATCACTGTCTTCCCGTTCATCATCGATTTGCTCGAGCAGGCACCAGTAACATCTCCATATGTCCTGTCTCATGCAAGTAGAGCCCAAGGGCACCTGCTTGCTCCAGGAACATAAAGACCCTCAAACCATTCCATCAGGTCATGGGAATGAGGTCTATAATTGTTACTGGTATCTGGCATATCGTTTGATGTTACCACAGAAATGGGGAATACACAAGCCTGAGAAAGATTCCTTACTTTTCTTTGAGTCTTAGTGAATTGCTAGCCATTTCTATAAATGCAAAGAATAGAATATCTTAGAATATCTTAAAGTGTATACAAAAAATTAGGCTATTGGATTTTTGTTTTTAGCATGTGTGAGGAGGGCAACATATGTGTTTTTTTTTATTCTGTAAATATGTTGGAAAAAGATGGGGCCAGAGCAATAGCCCAGCGGCTAGGGTGTTTGCCTTGCATGTGGCCGGCCCATGCCGCCCGAGTTCAATCCCTGGCATCCCATATGGTCCCCCGAGCACCGCTGGGAGTAATTCCTGAGTGCAGAGCCAGGAGTAACCCCTGAGCATTGCCAGGTGTGATCCAAAAAAAGAAAAAAAAAGGCTGTGTTGTATATTATAGTAACATTTATCCTATAAATGTTAGAAGCAGAGTCTGGCAAGCTACCCGTGTCATATTTGATATACCAAATACCAGTAACAATTATAGACCTCATTCCCATGACCTGATGGAATGGTTTGAGGCTCTTTATGTTCCTGGAGCAAGCAGGTGCCCTTGGGCTCTACTTGCATGAGACAGGACATATGGAGATGTTACTGGTGCCCGCTCGAGCAAATCGATGATGAACGGGAAGACAGTGACAGACAGTGATTTGGCATATCAAATACGACACAGGTAGCTTGCCAGGCTCTGCTGTGCGGGTAGCATACTCCTGTAGTCATCTCTAACTCCAGCATTTATTGATGAATGGGCTGTGAGTTCCCTTAGCTGTCTGACTGGCCAGGAGTGCTAATCTGTCATAGTACAAATAGAAATCAATAAATCATAAAAGTCCAAGCTGAGAGATATTTGCTATGGTGTGTGGGAATGGATTGTGAACACCAGTCATTTCAAGTCTGAAAGAAGAAATAATATGGTCATGATACAGTTCCACTGACATTTCTCAGCTAATCTTTGAAATTGTTGGACGGCTTGGAGTGAAGGGACATTATGACCAAAAGGTCACATCCTTGTAAACATAGAACAGGCCTGAGTAGACAGCATTATTGAAGAACTCTATGTTTAGAGTAGAGAATTTGGGTAGGGGTAAGCCCCAAGGTCTTGTGTCAATATCTACAGTTTGATGATACATATATTTTGGTGACCATCTGGGGATTAAATTAACATATTTACAGTTCAGAAGGGAATAGAAATTCATTACTAGAATAGGAGAGGTCATCTTTTTCCTGGATCACTACCAAAGAGAAAATTGAGAACAGGATTTGCTGCAGGAAAAACCCAAAGGGATTGGTTATATTCCTTCAAAGAAGCCAGCAGATGTTTTCATTCTTTTTTTGGAGCCAACTTCTGGTTAATCAGCCCTTGGATATTCAGTTTTTCAGTTTTGCTTTTCTTTTTCATGTTATATATCTGAAGAAAAACTCCTCTTGCAAGTCAGTATTTAAGAGATTTTGCTATTTATTAGAATATCTTCTACCACTTGGCAAAAGTACAAAGCCAGTCAAGATCACATGGTTTATTTTCTGATCTCTGCGCAGTTTGCCTTCCTTTATTCTACTCATTTTTCCTCTTTTCCACTGTATTTTCCCACCTTCTTTAGGCAAGCATGTAGACAGGTCCTCAGGGCTCCATTGGCCTCCCGATCCTCTCCTGAAGAATCACATCCTTCACACACCTCATAGCCATTCCTTCTCACTTGGCAGGACACCAGACAAATAGAAATTCAGGGTCAGTCACTGAAGTTTAGAACGCTGAATACCCCTACAGTGAATAAATCCCAGAGCCCTCATTCACAGAAGCACATTGTTTTTTTGGTTTAACGATGTGTTTGATGCAGTGTCAGAGATGGCATTCCCACTGAGCTAAAGAACTAGATCAATAAGCTGAACTCCAAGATCCTCCTTATCACGTGTGCACCCATATGGGGAGAGAAGGAAGGGGAGGAGGAAGCTGTGTGCCAGGCCCTTTCACCTCCTTACAGCAGGGCCTCCAACTATGTCCCAGTCCTCTGCTGTTGAAAACAAAACTCAGTTTCTGATGGCCGCCACTGTCCCAAATGGAGACCTCAAGTTCTTCCTGGGTCTCTATGAGTTTTCTCTGGCTATTCTGGTTACCTCCCACAACCTAAAGATATGTTTAGAGATTAAGTGGGTGCACCCTGTTCTGGAGGGGTATCCTGGCCTGACATGGTTCCCACTTTGTTCCCTGAGCTACAGGGATAGGCCAAGGCCATTTGAGACCCTGCATTGGAATTAGTGGGTTGAAAATAAAGGAAAAGATGGATAAATGTTATCAGAAATTGGTTATAGAAACTTATCTTTTCGTTTGTATCAAATGTCCTGTGATAAAAATGGCTTCGTTGTATGTCATTTGTTTATAAATCAGTTTCTAAGAACGTATTCATGATGGTAAGGACTTACTGCATTTTATTTAATCATTTTGAAGTGCTAGACTACCACTAATCCATTACTTAGATAAAGAAATGAAAGCTTAGAAAGGAGTTAAGACTGTAGCCCAAGTGATTCATATGTAATCACTTGTCCTTCAGAATCAGCTCTGCTGGCATCAGCCCTTTCTTTGCTTTGTATACTTGTATATTTATATATATATATATATATATATATATGTGTTGTGTGTGTGTACATATATATGTATATATGTATGTATATATACACATATATATGTATATATATGTATGTATGTATATATATGTACTTGTATATATGTACTTGTATATTTATATTATATATGTATATTACTTTCTATTTATTTATTTTTAAAATTGAATCACAGTGAGATACATGATTACAAAGTTATTCATGATTGGGCTTCAGTCATATAATGTTTCAAAACCTGTTGCTTCACCAGTGTGTATATCCCACCACCAATGTCCCCAATTTTCCCCCCTTCCTCCCACTCCTCATTTCTATGGCAATCCTTTTCCTCTCTCTCTTTCTCTCTCTCTCTCTCTCTCTCTTGCTCTCTCTCTCTCCCTCATTATTTTTTGGGCCTTATGATTTACAATGCAGATACTGAAAGGTTATCAGATTTAGCCCTTTACTTACTTTCAACACTCAGTTCCAGTTCAAAATGCTCATTTCAAACAATTATTGTCATACTGGTCCCTTCTCTATCTTAATATCCCTTCACACACACCCCCCACACACACACTCATGTGGCAAGCTTCCAAGCATTGACCAGTTCTCCTGGCCCCTATTTTCCCAAGCCTTGGATATTAGTCTCATACTATTTTGTTATATTCCACAAATGAATGTAGTCATTCTATGTCTGTCCCTCTCCTAACTCATTTCACTTAGCATGATACTCTCCATGTCCATCCATTTAAAGGCAATTTATTTTTGCTTTTGGGGTCACCAGCAATGATCAGGGGTTACTCCTGGTTCTGCACTCAGGAATTATTCCTGGCCATGATCAGGGGAACTTATGGGATGCTGAGGATCAAACCCGGTTCCACAGCATGTAAGGCAAACTCCCTACCCACTGTACTATAGCTCTGGATCTTAAAGGCAAATTTCATGCCTTCCTTTTCCTAATGACTGTGTAGTATTCCATTCTGTAGATATACCATAGTTTCTTTATCCAGCCATCTGTTTTCAGGCACTCAGATTATTTCCAGATTCTGGCTATTGTGAGCAATGCTGCAATTAACATAGAAATGGAGCTGCTATTTCCAGCACTTTCTTTTTTTAATAATTTAACTTTTTATTGGATCGCAGTGAGATACACAGTTACAAATTTGTTCATGATTGCATTTCAGGCATATAATTTTCATCACTTGTCCTCCAGCACATTATTTTTTTAATTGAATCACCATGCAATAAACCATTACAAAGCTGTTCATAATTGAGTTTCAGTCATTCAGTGTTCCAGCACCCATCCCTCAACCAGCTCACATTTTCCAACACCAATAGCACTTCCTTTTTATCACACTGTTTATTTCAATTCCTAGAGAGGAGTTACATTGACTTTTGAATATGTAAAATTTATGTCACCCTAACTTACACGCAAGTGTATTATCCTTTTATCAATAATTTTGGATCTTATGGGTCATCCAGGATCACTCACATAGGGACATATAGGAATCCTGATTGACAATATCAGTGGTATTAAGTTAAAAGCCCATGGAGGGCTGGAGTGATAGTACAAAAGTACATGTACCTTTGCCTTGCACATGGCGAGCCAGGGGACCATATCTCTGGCATCCCATATGGTCCCCTGAGCACCACCAGGTGTAATTCCTGAGTGCAAAGCCAGAAGTAATCCCTGATCATCTCTGAATGTAATGAAAAGAAAAGAAAAGAGAGAGAAGAGAGAAGAGAAAGAGAAGAAAAGAAAGAAAAAGAAAGAAAAGAAAAGAAAAGAGAGAAGAGAAAGAAGAGAAGAAAAGAAAGAAAGAAAAGAAAAGAAAGAAAGAGAAAGAGAAAAGAAAAAGAAAAGAAAAGAAAGGAAAAGAAAAGAAAAGGAAAGGAAAGAAAGAAAAGAAAAGAAAAGAAAAAAGGAAAGAAAAGAAAGAAAAGAAAAGAAAGAAAAAAGTGTCACATGGAATAAATACAGAAGAGTGAAATGTGTGTTTAGGTTTTGACTATCTTAGCAATGTGGATACTATGCTAACTCTAGGAATGGAAACACCATTTTGATGTCCCAGAGCATAGATCATTAGCAGCAGAATGTGCAGAATTAATTAGTTAGTGCACTAATTAATTAATTAGTTATTTAATTACTGTAGGATTAAACATGTTTAGGACCACTATAGTGAGATCTTAGAAACTTGCAGTTGGAGTGGATGCTACATACCACTTTATTGGGACCAATTTTTCCAATGGGGAAATTGAAAGCAGAAGATTTCACGCAGGTGAATCTCTCAGAACATGTTCTTAAGCATGTATGCATTTAACTGAATGAAGAAGGAAGCACAAGAGCAGTAAAATAGGGGCTGGACTGTCAGCAAGTGAGGTGCTTGCCTTGCATAATGGACTCTGGGGTTCCTTTTTATTTGCAGCCCTCAGTCTTCTCAGTGGGTGTCGAATTTCCTGGCCAGGCACAATAACTTGCTGGGACGTTGCTTTACACTCATCTTGAGCTAATAAACAGTTATTTCAATGGTATTTCTAGTCATTTTTGTATAGGCATATAAGAGAGATAGACATTTTTGACACCAGGGATTAGGGTGACCTTTTCTGAGGCGATAGCACATATAGTCCATACTGCGTTCTTCTCACCAGATTGACCACTTCAATCCCTTCAGTGTCCTATGATTTCTTTGATAAACACAGAGCTCCTTCTGACCCTTCTCCCCTGGCTTTGGGTCAGAACAAAACCTGCTTCAAGGTCTTGCACTCAGAAGCAGGACACTCAGCTGTCCCATGTCAAGGCCAGGGTGGTCTCTCTTCCTGGTTCCATCTAGTCCCACTCTGGGACCCTCCCTTTAGGGGTGTGAGGAATTAGAATCAATTTAATGGCAATTGAAGCATTTAGTTAAGAAATATGGTACAAGCCCAGAGGAATTAATTAGTCTTAATTGTCTTCCTGTATCTGTACAAAAGGACATAGCTCCAATACAAGAGCAAGCAAAAGCACAAGGCAAAGAGAAAAGCAACATCCCAGCAAGCCACTGCACCCAACAATGGAAAATCCAGGATCGATCCCCAGTATCCCATATGTTCATCTGAACATCTTGAGGAGTGATGTTTGAGTGCAGAACCAAGATTAACCCATGTGTATCACCAGGTGTAGCCCCCAAACAAAGAAACAAATGGCAATGAAATGTACTGCCAGAACCACAAAGGTAAGCCATGCTCAGCAGGGCTGAAATGCCTGGAGTCTTGCATATTTAGTCCTTCCTTTGCTTGTTTATAAGTTAAGTTTCCAGTTGTTGGGTACTTTCTCTACATCAAACACTTTGCATAAAACGTCTTTTAAATTAATCTGATAATCACCACAATTCTTTGAAGCAGGCAATATTTTATTAAAATTTACTCTGGAGGAAACCAGTTCCTAGAAAGATTAGGAGACTGGGTAAAGATCAAATTAAATAACCGAATAAAAAGCAAACTGAGGTGCACTGACCCTATCAAGAACTCTTAACCTTTATAACGTTCCAAGAAGAGGCAGAAGATGAACAGTTAGTAAACAGTTGTTTATTTGTAGAAGAATGGAGACCAGTTGGTGCCCCGTATTTCCTCTAAAGACAGAGAAAGTCAAAACTAGATTTTTCCTGGTGCCTTTTATTCATGCCTTATGCTGGGGTCAATTTTTTATGTCAAGTCCTTAAAAGTATAATCCATGTAACCCAAATCATTCTCAAGCAGTCAATGAATCTTTCCAAAAGACCCACCACAACAATGAAAAAATAGGTCTTTGCTACAGGCTTTGAACGGAAACCAAGAATCAACCATCAAAGAGAAGAACATCACAGTCATCAACAGTCATCAATAAATATCTTCTTCCCTGATGGATTTCTTTTTTACTTCTACTTCTCTTTTCTTTCTTTCACCTCACATAATTGCTATAAACCCTTCCTAGGAAAACAACTCAGCTCTAGTCCTCTGTCCTCAAACCCCACAAGCAAACATGAAAGCCTGGCAATTAACTGAATACTACTAATTCCTTGGGAGCCTGTCTTCCTGGCACTGTGAAAGTTTTACCTGGTTTACCTCTAAATCACCTGGATGCAATACCAATACCTTTTATGAGTCACCCCCAGCGGTCTCCCTGCTTTGTGCTCTTTCTTACGATCAATGGAGAAAACTCAAGGGAAATGATCCTAGATGACAAATTCACACATGCACGCTCCTCCAACCTTACCCTGCTCATACATACACACACTCTTGTTCACCCCTCCTTTCCTTGCATGATGCTCACACAAACACACACACACACACACACACACACACACACACACACACACACACTTTTTCTTTTCCCCAGAGCTACCTATTATTTACAGAATTATGAAAGCATTTCTCCACCTATATATTTTTGAGTTACCCAATTACAAATAAAGGAAAGAAATAAAATACTTTTAAATTTGGGGGGCCATTCCTTGCAGTGCTCAGGGAACTATGTGGTACCCAGGATTGAGCCTAGGCCTCCTATGTGTACAATGCAGTCCTTTTACATAATTCTCTGGCTCTAGAAAAACAATTTTATTGAGTTATTTGCTCTTAGTTTATCAGTTTAATTTTGGCTTTATAATTTATTTGTTTTCATTTGCTCTTCCTTTGGATTTCTTTTTTTTTAACATTTTATTATACCACCGTGATATCTCAATTACAACGTTGTTCACGTTTGGAGGTTTTGGTCACACAGTGTTCCAGCACCCGCCCTCCACCAGTGCCCATCACCCACCACCCATGTCCCCAATTCCCTCCCCCTCCCCGTCCTGCCTGAATGGCAGGTTCTTTATCTCCTCTCTCTCTCCCCTCTCTCTCTCCTCCTTCTCCTACACATTGTGGGTTGTACTATGTACACTTAGAAGCCATCATTTGCATTTTTTGTCTGTATTTAATGCTCAGTTCTATGTTGGTATCAGACCTTTTGACATTTATTCACACATGTTCCCTTCTCTATCTTACCTAACTTCTGACTCCCACGCTTGTGGTAATTTCCACTTTTGGTAAGATCACCTGGTATATTTATGTCATGCAAATAAATGCAGTCATTCTATGTCTCTCTCTTTCCTTCTGACTAATTTCACTCAACATGATTCTTTCCATGTCCATCCATTTATAAGCAAATTTCATAACTTCATTTTTCCTGACAGCTGCATAGTATTCCATTGTGTAGATGTACCAAAGCTTCTTTATCCAGTCATCAGTTCTCAGGCATACTGGTTGTTTCCAGGTTCTGGCTATTGTGAGTAGTGCTGCTATGAAAATAAAAGTGCGGATTTTGTTTCTGCTGTGTGTTTTTGGCTTCCCAGGGTATATTCCCAGGAGTGGTATGGCTGGGTCAAACCCCCCAACCCCCAGTCCTACACACACACACACACACACACACACACACACACACACACACACACACACAGGCACAGAGTAACACTGTAATCAGAATGCATATTATTGTGGTTTGCAGCATTTCAGAGCTACTTTATTGTGATTTGGCTATTTATATTACACATATGAAAGAGTTTCTGATACTTGACTTTGACTTTCTAATTTAGTTTACCTATCATAATTGCATCAAGCTCTTTCCAGATTGCTGGAGAAAGAAAATAGGCAAGATTCAATCTTTCTTTTATTTAAAATAACTGAGTGGTATTCCTTTGAGCATATAGTCCACAGTTTCTTTACTCCGCCATCCATGGATTCACGTTTCATTTGTTTTCAGGTCTTGGCTAGTGTGAATAATATTGCTACGACTATAGTAGTGTTCAAATCTTTTTAAATTAGTGTTTCCATGTCTATTTTTATTTTTATGTTCTTTGGAGAAATGCCTAAAAGTGATATTGCTAGGTCATATGGTCAATTTAATTTTAACATTGTAGGGAGTGTCTGTGTTTTTTGTGGAGGTCGCACTCTCTTACCAGCAGAGGACCAGATTTCCTCTCTCTCTACATCTTCTCTAATACTTGTTTCCCAACTTTGTGTTAAAAGCTATGTTCACAGTGAGGGCGAAAGATTATGGTGGTTTTGATTTGCATGTCCTTAATAATAAGTGAAGTTAATCATTTTTATTGTCCCTGTTGGGCATCTTTATTTTCATTGGAGAAATGTCTATTCAGATTTTCTGCCCATTTTAATGAATTGTTTGGTTGTTGTTGTTGTTGTTGATGCTTTTAAAGTTCATTATATCTTTTGTATTGAATCGACTTCTCCAGTGAGCAAATATCTCTGCCTAGGCAGTAGTTTGCCTTTTCACTTTTGTAGAGATTTCTTTCATTGCAATAAATGCTTTTTAATTTGCTGTATTCCTATTTTTTTTAATTTTGTTTGTTTAAAGTTTTTAATTTAATTCTTTCTTATTTTTAACAGAAATATGAGATTTTAGTATGCATTTGACTCTATTCCATAGTTTCTGCTATGAAATGTTTTGTTAACAGGATTTACTTTTCTTCAAAAGTGTTTAAGAAAGGATTTTTCGCGTGTGGAGAGAAACCATACTAGAAGTACTCAGGGCTTGTTTCTGGCTCTGTGCCCAGAGACCTGATGAGTCTCGTGAGTCCACAGTTGGTGCTGAGGTCAAATCATGGTCAGCCATGTACAAAGCAAGCACTTTAATACCTGTACTATCTCTCCAGCCCCAAGACAAATTTTTCAATTTTTGGAAAGGGGAGTAGGGTTTTTGAGTGTGTTTGTTTGGGTTTGGGTTTTGGTTTAGTCTCTGGGAAGAAAGTTTTTGTATGTGTATGTGTGTGCTTGTTTTCTTTTTGGGGTCACACCCAACAGTGCTCATTAATTCTGGCTTTGCACTCAGGCATTACTCCTGGCAGTGCTTGAGGGACAACATGGGCTGCCGGGGGATCAAACCTGAGCCAGCCAAGTGAAAAGTAAATGACCTACCTGCTGTACTATCACTCCAGCCCCAGTATTCACTAGTTTTCCAAACGAAGACTTTGTTTCCTTGTCAATTATTTTGTTCAAAGGACTGTAGTGCATGCTCTGAGTGCAGGAGGCTTAAATTTCATCCCTGGCACTGCAAGATCCTCAGAAAAGGGGTAGCCCCCAAATTTAAAACAAAGCCAGAAATCTGAGAAGAAAGAAAAATGCAAATTTGACTAATTTACTTAATAACATTCATATTCAATTCTTCATCTATTGAATGAGCTAGATATTGTTGATTACATAAGTAAATTAAAATCTTTCTATCCATTTTCTAGTGGAATATAATCTGTCATTTTTTGGGGTGGAAATTAGCTTCTTACCAACACAAATTTAAGTGAAAATTAAAATTGTTTAATTTAGTATATCCATGAGACTTTAATAGTGAAATACTGGAAAGAGCTTTACAAAATCCTTCGCTGAACAATCAGTAAAATGAAAAACTGACATCAGGACTATGGACTAGCCTGTGCCACATAAAAGAAGAGAGAGACAATTGCATCTGTTATATGTAGACTAACATAGAAAGAACATTGTGAGGTGAAAGTCTGGAGGTAGTGTATGAACAACACGCTGACTTGAGTGCTGCACTTACCATACCCATTAATATGGCACTAACATGCTTAAATACTGTGGCTCGTGCAGAGAAATCACAGAGCTTCAGTCACTCATTAAAATGGACCTAATGAAGGGCTGGGGATATGGTTCAAGTGATAGACCACAGGATTTTCATGTTCAAGGTTCTTTGTTCTAGCCCCAGTCCCTTAGGATACTTCAAACACTGCCCCACAGGACAAGTTTTTAAAGAAATCAATCAGAAGTCCTGCCATCAAATATGGAAATTGAGAAAGTTAATGATTATTTTGGTCATTTGTGATTTATGGAATGTTTGATGTCTCATTATATCACCAACTATATCGCACTGGATAAATTGAACTGCCAGTGCCATGTCATAGTAAAAGCTGCCAACTCGAACTTACTGTCCACCCTCTCCCACATGAGGTTCATTTTCTCTAGCCGAGCTCTGCTGTGCTGTTTTGACATTTCTCACTTTTCTGTGGTGAGATGTGTGAGGTAAATGGAACATGAAAGGAAAAACTGGAATCCCTTAAGATACCTTTCCAATCTGTAAGTTTGAAAAGTATTTAAGGGCCGGGCGATAGCCCAGCTGGTAGGGTGTTAGCCTTGCACGCGGCTGCCCGTGCCGGCCGGGTTTGATCCCTGGCATCCCATATGTTCCCCCAAGCACCACCAGGAGTAATTCCTGAGTGCAGAGCCAGGAGAAACCCCTGAGCATTGCCAGGTATGACCCAAAAAGCAAAGAAAGAAAAGTATTTAAAACTGATATTTTTACTTAGGGATAGAGAACACACCTCACTCTTGGTTTTCAGAGCATTCACGAGTTTTTCTATTGAATATTTTCACTTTATATTTAATATAGTTTTGTTTAATTTTGATTATGCAAAATCATATGCCAAGTTATATTTGTTTATCCAATATGTATTTTCTAACATATGACATTTTAGGATCTTGACTGAAAATGTCATTTAACGTCTTATTTCTATGCTTATTATAGCTGTATAGATGAAGAGGATATACTAAAAAATGGCAATTAACTCCAGGATGAGGAAGCAATGGGATGGTAAAAGAGAGAAAAAGAGTAGAAGGGAAGGAAACTTGTTCTTCACATGTGTTAGCACCATTTGAATTTTTTTAACAGAGAAACTATGCATATAATATTGTGAAAACAGCTAAATTATTAAGCATTTCTTAAAAGATTAAGGTAGAATGTCTGTAATTAAATTTAAATTCAGGCTTAGCATAAATATAATGTCATGGTTTTGCTAATAATACACACTAAATTAGCAATAATGAATATGCTTCTATGCAGAAATAGGCAGGCTAGTCAACAACACAAAACCCAAGTAACTGAAACAAACATTAGGCTGTGGGTGAACTCAACTGTATGATAAAGGCGCTACTCAGGACACGAAGGGGAAATGGATCATGAGTTAACTCGTGTCAGTGACGAGCCAGCCCTTACCCAGACACAGACTGTGCTTTCTCACGCCTATGTCAATCCAACTGAAATAGATTAAATGCTTCATTGAAGAAAAAATGAAACCACAGTAGTCAGATGACAATAAAACTAAACATGTAATATTTACACGGTAAGAAAAACATCAAACATAGCAATGGAGAAGCTATGAATGAGATGTTAGATAATTAATCACTTTAAAACATAGAACCATCAAAATTTCCCCAAATATAAATACCGAATAATATACACACACATGAAATCTGTAAGCCTATGTACCATGTTAGCAATAGTTTAATGTGTGTGTTTGTGTATACTAGTATTGCATAGGAAATTAAATTTGCCTTTCATTTCCCCTTTCTCTTGAAATTAACATATATTAGTAATAAATTAAGATGTATGTTGCTTTAAAATAACGTATTAAAAGTTGTAAAGCGGGCCCTTTCTTCTTTCCTGATGTATGCTTGCAGAGCTATAAACTTCCCTCTTAACACGGCTTTTGCCATGTCCACCAGTTCTTATAGTTGGTGTCTTCATTTTCATTTGTTTCCAGAAATCTTTGGATTTCCTGTTTGATTTCTTCTATGACCCATTTGTTGTTCAGGAGTGAGCTGTTCAGTTTCCAGGTGTTTGGTTTGACTCCCTGTTTATGTGTGCGGTTAACTTCCATTTTCAGTGCATCATGGTCTGAAAAGATAGCTGACACAATTTCTATCTTTTTATTTTATTGAGGTATGCTTTGTGGCTCAGCATGTGGTCTATCTTGGAGAATGTTCCATGTGCACTAGAGAAAAATGTGTATTCAGCTTTTTTTGGCATGAAAAGCCCTGTATATATCCACTAGCTCTCTTTCTTCCATTTCTTCCTTGAGGGCCAATATTTCCTTGGTGAGTTTCAGTCTTGTTGATCTATCCATCGTTGATAGAGCAGTGTTGAAGTCTCCAACTATTATTGTGCTACTGTTAATGTCTTCTTTGAGGTCTCTTAGCAGTTGTTTTATATATTTTGCTGGCCCCTCGTTGGGTGCATATATGTTTAGTAGTGTAATGTCTTCCTGGTGTACATACCCCTTAAGTAATAAGAAATGGCCTTTGTTGTCCCTTCTAACCTTTTTCAGCCTGAAGTCTATATTATCTGATACTAATATGGCCACACCAGCCTTTTTGGAGGAGTTGTTTGCATGGAGAATGGTCTTCTAACCTTTGACTTTGAGTCTGTGTTTGTTCTGATTATTCAGATGTGTTTCTTGTAGACAGCGGAATGTTGGGTTCAATTTTTTAATCCATTTTGTCACTCTGTGTCTCTTAATTGGTGCATTTAGACCATTGACATTGAGAGAGATTATTGTCATCGGATTTTGTGTCATCTTTCTGTTTGTGCTTGTTGTGCTTATGGGTTTGGTCATATTACACTAGACCCTTCAGTCCTTCTTTTAAGGTTGGTTTTGAGTCCATGAAGATCCTGAGTTGTTGCTTATCCATGAAGTTGTGTATCTTTCCTTCATATCTGAATGTGAGTCTGGCCGGGTAAAGAATTCTTGGTGAGACCTGCAGTTCACTGAGCCTTTTCACAATACCCACCATTGTTTTCTGGCTCGGAGTGTTTCATCAGAGAAGTCAGCTGTAAATCTTAGAGATGTTCCATTGTATGTGATTTCCTTCTTTGATCTTGCTGCTTTCAGTATTCTTCTCTATCTATAGTTTTTGTCATTTTTATTAAGATGTGTCTTAGAGTATTCTTGTTGGGGTTTCTTTTAGCTGGTATCCTACAGGCCTCCTGGATCTTGAGGCAAGCGTTCTTTAATTCCGGGAACTTCTCAGCAATTATGGCTTTGACAGTTTCTTCTTCATCAGGGTTTTCTTCTTGGCCTTCTGGGATCCCAATGATCCGTATGTTGTTTCTTCTGGCTTCATCCCGATTATCTCTTGTTGTCTGTTCGGTAATTGTGAGTATTTTTTCTATCTTCTGGTGTTGTGTAGCGAATCTTTGGAACTCGTCCTTGAGATCACTAATTCTTTCTTCAGTAGCTATTATTCTGCTATGCTGGCTTTCCACTGTGTTTTTCATTTCATTTACCTCATTTTTAATAACTGTCATTTCCATTTGCATTTTCCTCACTTCTTCTATCATGTCCTCTTGTATTTTACTGAGTTTGCATTCCATTGCTTCTTTGAATTCCTTATGAATTCTTAACATTTCTTTCCGAAAGAAATTGACCAAATACTCCTGAAATTTGTATGGAACAATAAACCCCCCAAGGATAGATAAAGCAATCCTCGGGAAAAAGAAGATGGGAGGCATCACCTTTCCCAACTTCAAACTGTACTACAAGGCAGTAGTAATTAAAACAGCATGGTATTGGAATAAAAACAGACCTGTGGACCTATGGAATAGAATTGAGTATCCTGCCACCCAACCTCAAACACATGATCATTTAATCTTTGATAAAGGTGCAATGAGTCTAAAATGGAGTAAGGAAAGCCTCTTCAACAAGTGGTGTTGGGAAAACTGGGCAGCAACATGTAAAAAATTAATTTGGACCTGTGTCTAACACCATGCACAAAAATCAGATCAAAATGGATTAGAGATCTCAATATCAGACTTGAATCCATAAAAGTACATTGAAGAAAATATAGGGAAAACCCTCCACGACATTGAAGCTAAAGGCATCTTCAAAGGTGAAACATCACTAACAAAGCAATTAGAAGAAAAGATAAACATATGGGACTACATGAGACTAAAAAGCTTCTGCACCTCAAAAGAAACAGTGACTAAGATACAAAAGCAGTCCACAGAATGGGAAAGAATATTCACCCAATACCCATCTGATAATGGGTTAATATCCAGGATATATCAGGCACTGGTAGAACTTTTACAAGAAGCAAACAAACAACCCCATCAAAAAATGGGGAGAAGAAATGAACAGAAACTTCAGCAAGGAAGAAATTCGAATGGCAAAAAAAACATATGAAAAAATGCTCATCATCACTAATCATCAGAGAGATGCAAATCAAAACAACAATGAGATACCACTTTACACCACAGAGACTGGCACATATTCAAAAGAGCAAGAACAACAAGTGCTGGCGTGGATGTGGGGAAAAGGGGACACTCATCCATTGTTGGTGGGAATGCCGGCTGGTACAGCCTTTCTGGAAAACAATATGGGCATTCCTCCAAAGACTAGAAATTGAACTCCCATTTGACCCAGCCATACCACTCCTGGGAATCTACTCTGGGAAACCAAAAATACGCAGCGGAAACACCATCCCTACTTTTATGTTCATAGCAGCATTATTCACAATAGCCAGAATCTGGAAGCAACCAGAGTGCCCGAAAATAGATGACTGGATAAAAAGCTTTGGTACATCTACACAATGGAATACTATGCAGCTATTAGGAAAATGAAGTTATAAAATTTGCCTATAAATGGATGGACATGGAGAAGATTATGTTGAGCGAAATTAGCCAGAAGGAGAGAGACAGACACAGAATGACTGCATTTATCTGCATAACATAATTATATATGTACATATTAAGATACCAATATCCAAGGTCAAGTGAAACATATATCAGGAGGTCCTGTCAAAGGTGGAAATTATCACAAACGTGTTGGAGTCAGAGGCTAGGTAAGACAGAAAATGGAACAGGGTGCTAACAATTGTCGAGGGTACTAATGCCAACCTAGAACTGAGCATTAAATAGAGGCAAAAAGATACACATGACAACCCTTTAATGTATGTTCTGTAATCCATAGTCTGGAGGGAAGGAAAAGAGAAAAGAGAGAAAGGGAAAGAAATAAAGAACCTGCCATGGAGGAGGACCGGGGGGGGGGGGGGGAACCGGGGACGTTGGTGGTGGGAGATGGGCACTGGTGGCGGGATGGGTGCTGGAACACTGTATGACCAAAACCCAAATATGAACTTTTTAATTGTATATCTTTGTAATTGTAAAAATAAAAAATTTTAAAAAAAAGTTGTGAAAGCACCTGCCCCACCCCACCCCCCACATACTCTCAGAGGCTGGAAAACCTCGTGCAACACAACCACGGTCATCCTCATGGTCCGGACGGCACAGCTGGACACAGCCCGACCCAAGTGAGAGGCCGAATTTAAGCCCACGTATGCAAGACTCGGTGACCACGCCTACCAGGCTTTTCAGAGAGCTTAAGCTGGGGCTGCCTCCCCCACTTCAGTCCCCTCCACAAAGGCCTGGCATTCTGCTCAGAACTGCTGCTAAGGCTCTAGGCCACACACCAGTTACTCAGGCACAGGGCAGAGTTTCTGCCTGCTCGCCTGTGCTAGGCTGATGGGGCGTCCTGGAAGGGAGGGCATATTTTGGTCCTCGCCTGCCACCCCCCCACCCCCTCCCCCACACACAGACACTTTTTAAAATTTTTTTATTATACCACCATGAGAACAATATTACAAAGATGTTCATAATTGGGTCTCAGTCATTCTCCCTTCACCAGTGCCCCATTCCCACCACCAATGTCTCCACATTCCCTCTCTCCCAGCTCTAGAGCAGACATTTTCTTTCTCTCCCTTTCTCTCCTGTCTCTCTGACACAGACTCTTAGAGGCCGGAAAACCTGCTCAACACAACCACAGTCATCTTCAAGGTCCAGATTCCACAGCTGGACACAGCCTGATCCCCATCCCCATGATGCCTTGGCGCAAAGCACCCACATCATATTTCAAAACCTGGTATACCACAAATGTGTGGGAGTCAAGGTTAGGTAAGACAGAGAAGGGAACAATGAGCTAATAATCTTCGAAAATGATACCAGCCGAGAACTGAGCATTGAATATAGGCAAAAACATATACATAATAACCTCTACATGTATGTATTGCAAGCCACAATGTGTAAGAGAAGGAAGAGAGAGAGAGAGAGAGATAAAGAACCTGCTAGGGGAGGGGGGGGAATTGGGGATATTGGTGGTGGGAAATGGGCACTGGTGGAGGGATGGGTGCTGGAACACCGTATGACTGAAACTCAAACATGAACATCTTTATAATTGTATATCTTATGGAGGTATAATAAAATATTAATTAAAAAGTTGCAAAACTGAAAAAATGCCTGTTATAGCTTCGTTGTCCAATAAAATGGAGACTAAATCTCTTTTGTCAAAGGTAATCTTTTCATAGCAAGTTATTTGTTCTATTGGCCCTATTGCTAGAGCTGCTGTTCCTCAGCAAGCAAAGGACTGAAACTCACTCTTTGAAGTACTCCTGTACTTTAAGCTAATGTTAACAGAATACTGTGCACAACGCCATTTGAGACAGCTTCTATTGTCAAGCTTGAAACTGGAAGCCCTGTATAAGCAGCTCCCAACAGACTGTTATTGTGCAGGGTGTGTGTCCTCTAATTGATTTATTCCTTCACACCCAGGTTAAATTTTTCTAATTCCAGTTGTAGAGGAGAGGCTGAGGCAGATATTTTTAGCCAAAAAAGTTCAAAGAAAGAGAAATGATGTTGATTCTGTTTCCAAAAGTCAATATTTTCAGTGTTCACAAGTTGTAATTTTACAGTTCACAATGGAAAGAAATTTGTATTCAGTGATCCAGCACTAATAGGAACAGTAAAATAGAAAAGAAGGCGTTGCATTAGTAGCAGTGATCGTTACTTTTATTTAGTGAGCTGGGCTAAATAACTAAATGTTTTCTTACATTTTCTCCTATCAGAAATTACTTCTAAAGAAGTCATTTCTTTAGAAATTACTAAAACAGGTCTTAATGCCTTTATATTATATATTTTATATAATATATTATATTATTATATATATATATATATCACTGGTTTTGGCATATTGATATGCCAAAACCATATATATATATCACTGGTTTTGGCATATTGAATACGCATCGGACAGCTTGCCAGGCTCTGCCGCACGGGCGGTATACTCTTAGTAGCTTTCTGGGCTAAGAACTGCCAGGAATAATTCCTGAGTGAGACAACCACTGGACTAGAGCCGTTACCGACTGGATCCCATGGGATGTCAAAAGATTATGTGGCCGCCCACCTACAAGTTGGTCAGACTTCTTCGTCAAGACCCTTAACGAATGGTTTGAGGCTCTTTGTATTCCTGAAGCAACCAGATGCCATTGGGCTACACTGGCACGTGATAGGGTCAAATGGAAATGTTACTGGCGCCTGCTTGAGCAAATCAATGAGCAATGGGATGTCAAGTGATCAAGTGACATATACATATATATATATTTGTGTGTGTGTGTGTGTGTGTGTGTGTGTGTGTGTATGTATATGTATATATGCTCAGGGGTTACTCCTATCTCTGCACTCAGGAATTACTCCTGGTGGTGCTCAAAAGACCATATGGGATGCGGGAAAATCGAACACAGGTTGGCCACATGCAAGGCAAATGCCCTACCCACTGTGCTCTCACTCCGGCCCCTCAAAAAGATATTTTTTAAAAATATGACTTGAATCACTTGTCTTCCCGTTGTTCATCGATTTGCTCAAGCGGGCACCAGCAATGTCTCTGTTAGTTGGGAATGAGGTCCATTATTTATTGTTTTTGGCATATCGAATATACCATGGGTAGTTTGCTGGCAAACTACCGTGGCTCTTGGTTCATCCCAGAGAGCCCAGTCTATAATTACATAAAAGTTAGATTTTTTAAACTTCTCTAAACTCAACACATTACCTTGAAAATTCTTGCTGTTGAGTACAACATAATAATTAATGTATGTCCTGACACCTGTTGAAGTATGTTTGAGGGGAATAAACTAAGTTCCCTGGCTATTACTTTTATATAGTAAAAGAAAATAAACAAAAGAAAGAAAGAAAACAAATATAGGCAGCATGAAGAACTTTCCTACAAGAGGCTGGAAGATGACAGTGAGGATGATAAAGAGGCTAGTATTTAATGAGGCCTTTGTATCTGTCAAGACTATTTTTAGTGCTTGACATGTGGGAGTCAATTTAGCAAATCACCCTATAAGGAGCTGCAGGTATTATCTCTGTGTGAAGAGAATGAAACTCAAGCATAAGGAAATGTAAAAGCTTTTCCAAGATCACACAGCAAGCGAATAACAATGCTGATGATTGGCCCTAAACCAGATGTGTTTAGGGCTCTCACATCGTTGTACCTTGCCTAGAAGCCAAGCCTACCTAACATGGGTCTCTGGGGAGTAGAAGAGGGAGATTCATTTACTGGTTTTATAAATGGGTCTGCTTGTCTTTTCAAGCGTATCAAAATGAATAACTGAAACATATTGGGACAAACCTAACCCTACACTCTAGTACAGAATTAAAAAAAAAATTAGAGGGAGATGACCAACTTACTGACATAATGCCTAGAGGTTTTGCCGTCATCTGCCGCAGGATGCTCAACTAGGAAAAAACATTATTTTGAATATTCCTTCATTGTAAAAATGTGTACTAGACATGCTCCTATACACAATAGAAATATTGATGTCTATACTCAAGATGATCCCCAATATTATTTTGAGACTAGTCATGTACTAACAGTGTAGTGCAAACCAATCCCTCCCCATGCCTGCCAAACACACACACACACACACACACACACACACACACACACACACACACACACACACACTAGTGCTGAGACCAAGGGGTAGTATCTGATCACCCATAGTCTCTTTTTCTTATCTTAAAGATGGAGAAAACACAGTTTCCACTTTATGGAGTTGTTGAGAGAACGAAATGTTGATCATCACCAGGTACAGTAGCTGCTGCAACAACAGAAATTCTTCAAAACTTTTGAAGTTTTTTTTTTCATTTTTTTCAACATCTTCATCAAAATGAACCCACACCTGCTCTGTGGTCATCATCCTGTGTGATTTTTAAGGAGGAATGCTATTTTTGAGACCTTTCCCTTAATCCAGGAGTTTCACGGTCTTCTTTTCCTTTCCCATTCCCTTTTCTTAAATAAAATCTTTCTGAATCCTTGCGGGGGTGTGGGGTAGTGACTTTTCAGGGCTGGAGAGATAGCACAGTGATTAAGACACTTGCCTTGTACACTAACTTGGCATCTTTTATGGTCCCTTGAGGGACCATACCAGGAATGATCCCTGAACACAGAGTCAGGAAAAACAGAAGCAAGCCCTGAGCACTGTTAAGGATTATCCAAACACACTCTCATAGCAAAATATTGGGGTATTTTTTTTGTCCTTTGGGGGTCACACGGAGCAATGTTCAGGGGTTGCTCCTGGCTCTTTATTCAGGAATTACTCCTGGTGGTGAATGAGAACCATATGAAATGTCAGGGATTGAAACTGGGTCGGCCACATGCAAGGCAAATACCCTACCCGTTATACTATGGTTCCAATCGCCAGCAAAATGATTTTCTATATGGTGGTCATCTTTGATTTTAATTTTTAACTACAGAGAGTGAGATATTGAGTTGCAAAGTCAAGTAAGTATTCAGTCAGGCTATTGAATTTACCACCTAAACATCTAACAAATTGAACCCAACAGGAAGGCAGGACAAGACTAGCTGATAATGAGGAAAACCCTTCTCCCTACGCATCCTTGTGGCTAAAGCTCCTGAAATAAATGCAAAGCGCATAAGACGAAATGTCCCCTTATGTCACAGCTGAAAACTGTAACATAAATATTTTTGTCAGTTGGCTTTATTCTACAGATGTTTTTAAGGATTTGTTGTTGAAACAGCCAATCCACTCCTGAATTTAAAAGGAAAAAAAACTTTTGGCAGTACTCAAAGTGTCAACTAATTAGATCCAAATTGCAGCTGAACATTTTGAAATGTATGCATCGCCCACGTGAATACTGAATGAATTTATTATAAATAGAATCTCAGTTGCTGTGAGAGAGGACACTCAGTGGCACAGGAGTAAATGAATTTGAGCATTCATTAAACACCTTGTTGAGTCTCCCCACACAAGGGGCAGGAAGCAAGGGATTAATGCTGACTTGTCCAGCAGTGTGCTCAGGGAGACACTCTCTGTGTGCCCTCTAAAGCTCTCCAGAGGACACCTTGTGCCTCTCCTTATTTTTTGGACCTACCCAAAATCCTCAGAGCTGTGTTGCATGTAGCACTATTGCTCACATCTTCTCCTCCTCACACTGACTTCCTCCTTCTGTGTGTGTGTGTGTGTGTTGTGCATATGCCTGTGTGTGTGACTAAACCTCTTTCTCTTTATAAAGACACTAGTAATTGTTGGGGCCACCCTAATCTAGCAAAATCTCATTTAAACTTGATTGCATCATCAGAATCCTATTTCTACAGTGACATTCTTGAGTACAGGCATCAATGCAGAGATCACAGAGGGAGTGGGGCACACAATCCAACACAGATATATGGATATGGCTAGTTATATCACTGCTAAGGTTCTAGAACTTTCTAACTGCTTTCTACCAAAATGGTGTCATAGGTTGGTTCACCAATGATTAACTTAGCACTAACAGTTGTATTATCTGTTTGTTGTTTTCATGCACCATCTTTCTCATTTTTTTTCAGTCATATATGAGTGATTGGGAAAGCTTAGACGTTACTTGGACAGGGCATGAATTGCTGTGTCATAAATTCATGTCCAGGTCTACTGACCTCACATTAGCGCTATAATTACAAATAAAGTTACTGATAGACATTTCTAAGGGATTCGCCCGTGGCCCCCAGCATCAAGAGAGGAGTGAAACTCACAACTACCAAAATAAATATAATTTTAAAATAAAATAATATTCAAGTTTTAATGATAGACCGGAAGATAAGCATTACCATCTTGATTTACCTTTAAGTAGTAATAGACTGTTCTTGCTGGTGAGTGAAGACAAGTCTCATGCTTAAACCTCCTCTCCTATGTTGATCAGTTTGTATCTTGATTGAAATGTGGTATTTGCTACCAAGGTACTATCCTCTGCACTTTGAGATGTTTTGCAGTATCCCTGGCTTCCATGCACTAGATTCTAATACACCTCCAGCCCCTAGTGGCACACATACAGGGTGATGATGATTTGCAGCTACAGACATTTTAAGTGTTCTGGGAGGGGACAGGGATAAAAGCCCTGAGGCTTCTATGAGGGAAGTGTTTAAAGGGGTATATGTGGGAATGGAGCTCCAAGCCGTACTCGAAAGAACCCCCTGGGCTCACCAGTAGTTCTCAGCTACTCAAGCCAGCAGGTCAAGCAGGGACCAGAGAATGAGATGCTGCATAGGCCCTGTAGTGCCAGGGATTCCTGGGCCAGCCTGGCAGTGTTGGAGGCCTCCGGGGCCAAACTCAGTGGTTCTTGGACGACTATATAGTGCTGGGAATTGAATAGGGTTAGTTGCATGCTAGGCATGTACCCTAACCGCAGCACTGTCTGTGTTCTTACAAGCCAGCTTGTCTAGACAATCATTCCTTTGTCTTTTAATTTTTTCAGTTGATATTCTTGCTCATTGTTCTTAAATCTCTCTCCTTGATCTACCTAAATATATGACTCAATTTAGTATTGATCTTTGAATAGAAAGACAGTTAAGATAATTGTCTTTAATGCTTTCATTTTCATATATTTAATATTTCATACTTTAATATTTCATTTTCATACATTTGAGTTTCAGTGCCCCTTAATACTTAATTTAATTTATTTGGTTAGTTTTAGTTTCAGTTTTTCTTAATTTTGGGGCCACACTCTGTGATACTCAAGGTTTATTCCTGGATCTAAACTCAGAATTCAACCCTAGCAGGGCTTAGGGAATCATTGGTGTTGCCGGGGATCAAACCAGAGTTAGCTGCATACAAGGCAATTGCCTTACCTTCTGTACTATCTTTCCAGTCTGTCCTTAAAATAATATTGAAGATCATAAAGAACTTCTATTTATGAGTTGTAATCTATAATATTTACTGGATGAGAAAATAATTCTTTTTTGTTTGTTTTGGTTTTTTTTCCAGGAATTATAGTTCTATTTTTATTTTTTTATTTTTTTTAATTTTTATTATAACACTGTGAGATAGACATTTGCAAGGTTGTTCATGATTGGGTTTCGGTCATACAATGTTGCAACACCCATCCTTCCACCAGTGCACATTTCCCATTTCCCCACCAATGTCTCCAGATTCCCTCCCCCTCTTCCAGTCTGCTTCTATAGTAGGCACTTTTCTTCTCCTCCTCCTTCCTCCTCCTCCTCCTCCTCCTTCTCTTCCTCCTCCTCCTCCTCCTCCTCCTTCTTCCTCTTCTTCTTCTTCTTCTTCTTCTTCTCCTTCTCCTTCTCCTTCTTCTCCTCCTCCTCCTTCGCCTTCTCCTCCTTCTCCTTGTCTTTCTCCTCTTTCTCCTCCTTTTCCTCCTCCTTCTCTCTCTCACTCGCTCTCTGTCTCTCACTTGCTCTCTCCTTCTCTTACACATCGTGGCTTGCCATACATACATTTAGGGGTTATCATGAATATCCCTTTGCCTACATTCAATGCTCAGTTCTAGTCTGGTATTACCATTTCCAACAATTAGTAGAACACTGGTGTATATTTGTATCCCACATAGGAATACAGTCATTCTATATATGTCTTCTTCCTTCTGACTGATTTCACTAAGCATTATACTCTCTGTGTCCATCTATCTGTAGGCAAATTTCATGACTTCATTTTCCTGACAGCTGCATAATAGTCCATTGTGTAGATGTACCAAAGTTTTTTTATCCAGTCTTTTGTTCTTGGGCACTCAGTTTACTTTCAGATTCTGGCTATTGTGTATACTGCTGCAATGAATATAGAAGTGCAGATGGTGTTTCAGTTGTGTGTCTTTGCATCTCCAGGGTATATTCCCAGAAGTGGCATTGCTGGCTCAAATGGAAGCTCAATATCTAGTTTTTGGAGGAATGTCCATATTGTTTTCCAAAAAGGCTTGACCAATCGACATCCCCACCAAAAATGGATGAGAAGACAGTGAAATTATTAATTTCTTAATAATTAAGGGATATCGTGCCCCGCCCAGGAGCTGCCCTCGGGCCGCCAGTCATAGCATGAAGAGACTCACAAGCGGCTCGGGAGGCTGGAACTCGGCTCGCCCCGGGCCCAGCTGAATATGGGACCCACAGGAGGGCAGACGGGTTTTGGGAGTGGGCCCGTCACCTCTGGGGGCCCCGGAAGCAACCGGATGAGACTCGCCCATCACACTAGCCACCATTTTCGCTGTCCAGACGCTGGGAAACTGCCTCACGACCAGATTAACAGAGCAAAACCAGTTCGAGCCCAGGTCGTGTGGCCGCTTGCGCCACGTGGTCCATTAAAATAGTGGAGACAGTGATGTCTTTTAATGCACTGCATTCCATGAAGAGCAGGAAAGTTTGGCGGGAGGGAGAGATAAAGAGGAGAGAAATGACATACAGAACCCGCCAAATAGTTGAGGTGTGGGAGGTGGGAGGGAGGTGGGGGACATCGGTGATGGGAGATGGGTTTGGGTGGAGGGATGGGTGTTGGAACACTGTAGAACCAAAACTCTACATGAGAATCTTTCAATTGTATGTCTAAAGTGGTGTAATAATATTGGGGGGGGGAAATAAAAAATAAAATTAAATCGGGAAAAAAATAATTAAGGGATATGTATATCAGAGACAGACATGGGGCAGAACTGCTACTTGCTCTCCCTGTGCCCAGCCGCTCACAAGGAGCCCAGGAGAGATGGCGGGTTCTAGCCCTTGCCCGCCACCCCAGCAGAGTCTTGCAACAAGCCAGACGACCCCCCCACTCCATGAGGGCCTCCATTATCCACATCCAGACTTCTCTCTCGTCAGAACTCCACCCAGCAGATCAGCCTATCACAGTCCAGCTCATCAAAATCCACCCTGCTGCAGTCCTTTTTAATCCGGCCCAGGTATGCTGATCCAGAGACAGACATGGGGCAGAACTGCTACTTGCTCTCCCTGTGCCCAGCCACTCACAAGGATCCCAGGAGAGATGGCGGGTTCCAGCCCTTGCCCGCCACCCCAGCAGAGTCTTGCAACAAGCCAGATGACCCCCCACTCCATGAGGGCCTCCATTATCCACATCTGGACTTCTCTCTCGTCAGAACTCCACCCAGCAGACCAACCTAACACAGTCCAGCTCGTGCGAGCGGCCAAGCGCCCCGGTTCATCAATAAATGCTGGACTTAGAGATGACTGCAAGAGTATGCTACCTGCACGGCAGAGCCTGGCAAGCTACCCGTGTTGTATTTGATATGCCAAATACCAGTAACAATTATAGACCTCATTCCGGAATGGATTGTAGCTCTTTATGTTCCTGGAGCAAGCAGATGCCCTTGGGCTCTACTAGCATGAGACAGAACATATGGAGATGTTACTGGGGCCCGCTCGAACAAATCGATGAATAACGGGAAGACAGTGATACAGTGATGTATATCAGGGAAGAAATTACACTCTTAAACATATACGAACCTAATGAGGGACCAGCAAAATACCTAAAACAACTGCTAATAGACTGCAAAGAAGACATTGACAATAACACAACTGTAGTTGGAAACTTCAACTGCTCTATCAACTCTTGATAAATCAGCTAGACTGAAACTCACCAAAGAAACACTGTCCCTGAAGGAAGAAATGGAAGAAAGAGAGCTATTATATATATATTTTTTATATATCAAAATGGATTAAATATCTCAACATCAGTCATGAATCTATAAGTTATATTGAAGAAAACGTAGGCACAACACTATGACACTGGAGCTAAAGGCATCATCAAAGACAAAACACCACTGACAAAGCAAATGGAAGCAAAGATAAATACATGGGATTATAAAAAACTGAAAAGCTTCTGCACCTCAAAAGAAACAGTGACCAAGATACAAAGAAAGCCCATGCATCTTCAAAGATGAAACACCACTAACAAAGCAACTAGAAGCTAAGATAAACATATGGGACTACATGAATCTAAAAAGGTTCTGCACCTCAAAAGAAACAGTGACCAAGATACAAAGACAGTCCACAGAATGGGAAAGAATATTCACCCAATACCCATCTGATAAGGGGTTAATGTCCAGGATATATCAGGCCCTGGTAGAACTTTTATAGGAAGAAAACAGCCAACCCCATCAAAAATGCGGAGAATTTTTTCATATGTTTGGCCATTCAATTTCTCCCTTGCTGAAGTTTCTGTTCATTTCTTCCTCCCCCATTTTTTATGGGGTTGTTTGTTTTCTTCTTGTAAAGTTCTACCAGTGCCTGATATATCCTGGATATTAACCCCTTATCGGATGCTCATCATCACTAATCATCAGAGAGATGCAAATCAAAACAACAAGAGATACCACTACACCACAGAGACTGGCACACATTCAAAGAACAAGAACAACAAGTGCTGGCGTGGGTGTGGGGAAAAGGGACACTCATCCATTGTTGGTGGGAAGCCGGCTGGTACAGCCTTTCTGGAAAACAATATGGACTTTCCTCCAAAGACTAGAAATTGAACTCCCATTTGACCCAGCCATACCACTCCTGGGAATCTACCTGGGAAGCCAAAATACGCAGTGGAAACACCATCCCTACTTTATAGCAGATTATCACAAAGCCAGAATCTGGAAGCAAACTAGAGTGCCCGAAAATCGATGACTGGATAAAAGCTTTGGTACATCTACACAATGGAATACTATGCAGCGTTAGAAAATGAGTTATAAAATTTGCCATAAATGGAGGACATGGAGAGATATGTTGAGCGAATTAGCCGAGGAGAGAGACAGATACAGAATGACTGCATTATCGCATAACATAATATATAGGACATATTAGATACCAATATCCAAGATCAAGTGAAACATATACAGAGGTCCTGTCAAAGGTGGAAATTATCACAAACGTGTGGATTCAGAGGCTAGGTAAGACAGAAATGGAACAGTGTGCGACAATGTGAGGGTACTAATGCCAACCTAGAACTGAGCATTAAATAGAGGCAAAAAGATACACATGACAACCTTTTAATGTAACGTTCGTAATCAAGTCTGGAGGGAGGAAGAGAAAGAGAGAGTAATGGAAAGAAATCAAGACCGCATGAAGGCTGGGGAGGGGAGGAACCGGGTTGTTGGGAGATGGGCACGTGGCGGATGGCTACAACACTGTTTACCAAAACCCAAAATGAACTTTTTAATTGTATATCTTTGTAATTTTAAAAATAAAAAATTAAAAAAAAAAAAAATGCGGAGAAGAAATGAACAGAAACTTTGACAAGAAAGAAATTCGAATGGCCAAAAGGCATATGAAAAAATGCACAGTAGGAATAATAGTATGCAGGCAAAACATCGATCAGGAGGTCTTGTCAAACATGGAATCTACCACAAACATGTGGGAGTCAGAGGTTAGGTAAGACGGAGAAGGGAACAGTGTGCTAATAATTGTCGAAAGTGATAATACCAGCCTAAAACGAAGCATCAAATACAGGCAAAAAGATACACATGATAACCTCTAAATGTATGCACTGTAATCCACAGTGTGTAAGAGAAAGAAGAGAGAGAGAGAGAGAGAGAGAGAGAGAGAGAGAAGAAAAAGAACCTGCCATAGAGGCCGACTAGGGAGGGGAGAGGGAATTGGGGACATGGTGGTGGGAAATGGGAACAGGTGGAGGGATGGATGCTGGAACACTGTATGACCGAAATCCAAATATGAACATCTTTGTAATTGTATATCTCACGGTGGTATAATAAAATATAAAAAAATTTTAAAAAAAAACAAAGAAAGCCAATGGATTGGGAAAGAATACTTACTGAATACCCATCTAATAAGTGGTTAATATCAAAGATATACAAGACACTGGTAGAACTTTACAAGAAAAACATCCAACCATATTAATAAAAGGGGACAAGAAATGAACAGAAACTTCCTCGAAGAAGAAATTCAAATGCCAAAAGGCATATAAAAAGTGCTCTTCATCACTAATCATCAGGGAGATGCAAATCAGAACAACAATGAGATTTCATCTCACACCACAGACTGGCACACATCCAAAAGAGCAAGAACAACCAGTGCTAGTGTGGATGCAGGGAGAAAGAAAAATAACTCTTACAGATTAATTTTAAAACAATACTAATAAGTCCACTGTATATATAAGTAACACATTTTATGAAAATTATTTTTTAGAAAAATAGAAGAGTAGTATTATTACTTTTTTGAAAATATATTTAATGTCCAACTTAATAGAAGACATCTGGATTACGATATCTATTTCTATCAACCTTTAAGCATGTTTATAGATTAGATCAACAATAGAAAGATTATGATATCTATTTCTATCAACCTTTAAGCATGTGTTATTTTGGTTAGTGTATCTAAGGAAAATGTCATATGGTTATGTAGTTGGAAGACAGATGACTGTTTTAATATCATTTTTAAAGTAATTATGAATTGTTGATTTTTGGTTTTGGGGGGTTTGTTTGTTTGTTTGTTTTGCTTTTTTGGGTCACACCTTGTGGTGCTCAGGGGTTATTCCTGGCTCTGCACTCAGGAATTACTCCTGGCGGTACCTGGGGAACCATAACAAAGGCAAGGGTTGAACCCAGCTTGGGCCACATACAAGGCCAAAGCCCTACCCATTGTGCTATTGCTCCAGTCCCATGAGTATTCTTCTTTAGGACTTCCTCAAAGTCACCAAACAGTAAACTTTCAATTACGGCTTCATTGCATTAAAATAGTTTTGCCTATCTTTCATTTGGAATGAAAATTTACCATGTATTAGTCTCTTGGAAAATATTGGTTAATTGTTAAATGGTATTTCTAAAATAGGACACACTTTATCATCTTATTATCTTAAAAAACCCGAATCAGTAATATTACCACCCATCTCATCTGCAACATCTTTAAGTATTTGGATGTTGTCATGCTCACAGTGGTGGATGTGTTTTCCAGAATTCTAATTTTCACTTGAAAGCTGGAATTTCATCATTGGCAACAAATACTATCAGTTGTTTCCCTTGAAGTGACAGACTCACTTCATTAATTCTTGAGGAAATGTCTGACAGATCCTCAAGAATAACCATAATTTGTCTGTCAGTTGTTCTTTCAAATAAAAACATGTGTTCTGTGAAAAATGGCTGTTGAGCTTGCAACCCATACAATTAAATGTGTAGTTTCCCTCGAGACACTGGTCTACTTCAGTATAGCAGAAGTGCTGTGTGTTTCACATGCTCTTTGTCACACGACATTTTTAAGGAGTGCCTAATAGCTGGGATTTAGTAAGAATTGTCTAAGTCAATGCCTGAGAGTGAAGAATATAATGTCTGCTATCAAAGCTTAAGATCATTAACATAAACTATTGTCTTGGTTTACGCTAAAGCAATAACATGGATTAAACTATTGTGCAAACACTAGCCCAGTGACAAAATTCAGATAATGGCCTATAGTTACCAAAAAATGTTTTGTACTTTGAGGAACTTCTGTGATTCTCAGGCACCTATTTGAGACATATTGGCCTGTGGGACTGTGGAGAGCTTTCTATTTCTCTTCACAGACTAATAGAGACACTTCTTCAGATGAAAACTTAGTAGGCCCATGTACTGTGGATGGCATTCCAAGAAAATGCCATACCTCAGACTTCCGGGGATACGTGCTAGTTGTCATGAACAAGAGCCTCAGAGGCTGAATGTTTGGAAAACATTTTAGTTTCTTGTGCATTCTCCCATTCTAAGGGCCACCCGCATCTCAACCTGAGTTGTGTAATTGCATTTTTTTTTTACTTTATGGCATGACTCAGTCTCAGTCCTCTTCCCTCATTTTTTACCTAAACATGTTTACATGTTTCTCTTTCCCTTCTCTCTCTCTCTCTCTCTCCCTCCCTCTCTCTCTCTCTCTCTCTCTCTCTCTCTCTCTCTCTCTCTCTCTCTCCCAACTTTTCATTTCCCTAAATAAGACTATTTACCTGAAATAGAATTTTAGTTTCTCTTAATGGAGCTACCACTTGTGACTTATTGTTATTTATTTTTGCTGTTTGGGCCACACGCAGCTGTAGTCAGGGCTTACTCCTGGCTTTGCACTCAGGAATGACTCCTGGTGGGACTGAGGGATCAAATCTGGGTCAGACACATGCATGCAAAGCAAGTGCTTTGCCCGCTCTCTTATCTCCCCAGGCCTTGTTAAAAATAAAAACAGAAGGAATGATAAGTTTCAAGGCTTATGTGTCAATACAGCTCTCTGACTCTTCTTTCCTTGAAGAGTCAGATCCAAGAAATTTGATAAAGAATCATTGTTTTCACCCAGTTTTCAACACATTGCTTTGTTCAAATTAGGCACTCAGTAACTATTTTGTCGAATATAAAATTAAATTGATTTATTCTTTATAATCTTGATAGCTTTACGATCTGACGATATGACTTTTCAACCTTCATCCATCTAGGCAGGAAAAGGCAGTATATTTTAGACCTCTGGAACTTTTTGAAAGCATAAGTAAGGCTCTTTATTGAAAACAGACCAACTACTCACCAATCTATATTCTATGTTCCCACCCCCCTAATTGTTTCTGCATCTCCTTAGTTATACCCGGGGAATTGACCGTTTGCGTCAAGTGCTGTTCTCTGCAAATGAGAACTGGTGGGATCACCAGACAGATCGTGTATCTAAATAAGTGTCCAATCAGAGTTCTTGGTTATCTGGCTCCTCCCTCCTTCCTTTGTAATGCTTTCTGTCTTAAATGTATTTTGTCTACTGTTAGAAAAGTCCTTCTTTTGCTCTCTGTTAATTTTCTAGTCTTCCATCCTTTAACTTTAAATCTTCCTTTATACTTGTTTTAATTTAATGTGACCCTAAGAATATAACATATTATCTTTATTTTTTAAATCCAATCCCATCATCCCATAAGAGAGAATGTAGGTAGACTCAGTCTGCCTACTTGGATTACTGGATTTTTAAATCATTTCTCCTGTCTTTATTTCCAGATCCTCATTGTCTCTGATTTATCCATTTTAATTTTTCTCTTTTTATTTTCTTTATAGGGGTGGGCATTATTTGAATAATCTCTTTTCTCAGTTTTCTCTCCTCTGTGATCGTTTTGTGTGTTTCTAGTATTTATCCTAGAAAGAGTTTTAATAGGCATATTTAATTTTTGAAAGTCCAAGCTTAATCAATATTTCTACCCCAAACAATATAAATAAAATTTTCCTAATATTTTTGGTTTGGGTTTTGCTTTAGCTTTGGGAGCAGCATTAGGGGTACTCAAGGGTCACTGCCAGTAATGCTTGGGGACCGTGCAATGCCAGACCGTGCAAAGCCCAGGCCTCTTACATGCAAAAATATGTACTCAAGCCCCTTTATCTCTCTTCAGCCCCTAGCCTATTTGGTGTTGTTTGGTTTGTGTTTTTAAATAAGGATATTCACTTTTTAAACTTATA
The DNA here is from genome assembly GCA_021461705.1 of Cryptotis parvus. NCBI lineage: Eukaryota > Metazoa > Chordata > Mammalia > Eulipotyphla > Soricidae > Cryptotis > Cryptotis parvus. Next base: position 90,248 of record JAJIBD010008137.1, read on the forward strand.
AATCACATAGGCTGGTTTGGTGTGGTGTTTGGTGTTTGGTGTGGTTTGGTTTGGTCTCGGTTCGGTTCGGTTCGGTTTGGTTTGGTTTGGTTTGGGAGCCAACCCTGCAAAATTCAGGGTTTATTCCTGGCTTTGCACTCAGGAATTGCTCCTGGTTCTGAAGACACCATATGGGATGCGGGAGATCAAACTCGGGCTGGCAGCATGCAAGGTAAACCCACTGTGCTATCACACAGACCCATAAATCACCCTATTTTTATTTACTATTTATGTTTCGATACCAATATGGAATGGTTTGAGGCTCTTTATGTTCCTGGAGCAAGCATGTGCCCTTGGCTCTACCAGCATGAGACAGGTCATATGGAGATGTTACTGGTGCCCGCTCGAGCAAATCGATGATGAACGGGAAGACAGTGATACAGTGATACCAATATGGCTCTACTTTCAGTGCTTATTATTTTACTTTAAAATTACTGTGGTTCCCTTTTGTCACAAAATCTGTCATTCTTTGGTGCTTGGGGCCTATTCCTGGCTTTGTGCTCAGAGATCACTTCTGGTGGTGTTCAGGGGTTCATATATGGTACTAGAGATTTCAACAGGGGTCAGTGGGTTGCAAGGCATGCGCCTTAAACTCTGTGCTGTCCAATCCCTGTCACAGAAGTTCTATTGGGGAGATTGCTGGCTGTAAATTCCCTGCATTTTTGTATAAACAATTCTCTATTTCAGCTTATTTTAATGATAGTTTATTGGGCAAACAGTTCTAACAGACAATCATCTAATTGTTTTTCTTTGGTAGCAAACAAGTCTTTCTCTCAAATTGATGCTTGTTTTTCTCTTTTGTTTCCACAGTCTCTTTATGACGGTTCTAAGTGGAGTCTTCTATCTAATTTGCCTAAGATCTGTTGGAATGCTGGAATATGAGAATTGGTCTTTTCATGGACACATCAGTTCCACAATTTCATGTAAGTTAAGATTTGTTGATTTTTTTTCTGTTAATGTTTCCAGCAGCCTGATTTTATTGGATCCTCTTACCCAATGGTAAGCATTTTTAGACTCTTTTTTATTATAGTTTCATTCTTTTTCAAAAGTTTTTTTGTAATTTAATTTGTAGCTGATAATTCTGGTATCTGCCTGGTTTGTTCCTATAGTTTGTGTGTTTTGTTGAAACCTACAGTGGCTTATTTCTCTGTGTGTCAGTTTCTGGTGGGGGTAAGGGGGAGAAAGATGGCTGAAGTTCCCAGAAATGTGACTCAGAAATCATTTAAGGCCCAGATTTAAAGGACTTGTATATGCTTCTTCCAGCCCTCTGGGGATATAAATTTGGGATCTTTTAAAGCACTGTGCAGATATTTATTGGTCATTGTGATCTCAATCCCATCTAGTTAGGAATTCCCTGAGGAGACATTTTAAAACACTATTTTTCAATCTCTGTTTTTGCCTCACTACCTCAGTTTACAATGGGTTTTACTGTAATTCATCTAATTTACTCTTTGAGAACACTAAAATTAAAGCTACAGCATGAGAGGAATAAATCACAGAC